>ML779936.1:846833-861618 GCA_009831015.1 Picea engelmannii | reverse complement strand
CCGACTTCACAAAGAATTTTGTGTTGGAATGTGACGCCTCAGGGAAAGGAATTGGTGCTATCCTTATGCAAGAGGGTCGACCTTTGGCCTTCACTAGCAAGCAACTGTCTGAAAAGAATCTGGGCAAACCCATTTATGAAAAATAAATGTTGGCAATTCTGCATGCCGTTGAGTTGTGGCGTCTGTATCTCTTGGGGCAACTCTTCCAAATTAAGACAGACCATCAAATCCTCAAGTACTTTCTGGAACAACGCATTTTCTCCCAGGAACAACAAAAATGGGTGACTAATCTCTTTGGATATGACTGTGATATCATTTACAAGAAGGGAAAAGACAATGTCATGGCGGATGTATTGTCCCGAAAATATGAATACAAAGGATCTCTTTTTTCTCTTTCCTTCATTGTACCTGATTGGCTCCAAGCTGTGCACCAAGAATGGCTTCAAGATCCCAAAAGTTCACATATGATCTAGCAACTCCAGAACAAGGCTCTGGCTCCCCTAGGATACTCCTGGCTCCAGGATGAGCTTCGATATAAAGGTTGCTTGTATTTAAGTAAACAATCCAAGCTCAAATCCACGGTGCTTTCTGAGCTTCATGCTACACCCACAGCCGGACACTCAGGGTTCACCAAAACATATGACTGAGTCAAACGCTCTTTTTTCTGGGAGGGTATGAAACAGGACATCTGTAAGTTTGTCGTTGAATGTGAGGTGTGTCAATGCAAAAAGGGAGAAACAGTCAAATCCCCAGGAACCCTCCAACCGCTTCCGATTCCCCCTGCTATTTGGAAGGATATCTCTATGGACTTTATTACAAACCTACCCAAATCGGGGAATAAATCAGTCATAATGGTGGTGGTGGATCGCCTCTCCAAGTATGCTCATTTCTGCGCTCTTTCCCACCCATTTATTGCATCCACGGTGGCTCAAATTTTCATGGACCAGGTATTCAAGCTACATGGCATGTCGCACTCTATTGTTTCTGATCGAGACCCAACTTTCACAAGCAATTTTTGGCAAGAATTGTTTAAGCTACAAGGCACACAATTGCATCTCAGCTCAGCTTATCATCCCCAAACGGATGGTCAAATGGAAGTTTTCAACAAGTGTTTGGAAACATATCTGAGGTGCTTTGCCTCTGAAAAACAACACCAGTGGGTTCAATGGTTACCCCTCACCGAATGGTGGTACAACACTACATACCATACAACCACTCGCATGACTCCCTTTGAAGAAGTATATGGACAGAAGCCACTTTCAGTTCTCTCATACTTACCGGGTACCTCGAAGGTCCAGTCGGTTGAACAAACACTTACCGTTCGAGAGGACATCCTTTGTACCCTTAAAGAGAACTTGGTCATGGCACATAATCGAATGAAGCAGCAAGCAGATCAAGGTCGCTCTAAACGTCAATTTGCAGAAGGGGATCAGGTGTTTCTGAGACTGCAACCATATAAGCAAACTTCCCTCAAGGTCGAGCATTGTCAGAAGCTAGCACCCAAATTCTATGGCCCTTACACAGTTCTCAAGCACGTGGGACAAGTCGCATATCAGTTAGCTCTGCCCAGTCAGTCGAAGCTACATCCTGTTTTTCATGTTTCATGCTTGAAGAAGGTGATTGGAACCAAGTGCCAAATTCAAACCAACCTTCCAGAATTAGCTGAAGAAGGCTCCATTTGTCTACAGCCAGAAGCAGTTTTGGACCAGCGTGAGCGTCGCCTGCGTTAGAGAACCATCAAGGAAGTGCTAGTACAGTGGAAAGACATGACTCCAGCTGATGCCACTTGGGAACCAGCTACCATTCTGCAACAGTTTCCACATCTCAAGCCTTGAGGACAAGGCTGTTTTTAAGGGGGCAGACATGTTAAGGTCCTAACCCGCACATAGGTAGATCAATGTATTCAGATGTAATAAAGTTCAATATTAATAAGGCCTTTCAATAAAATAGAATAAGGTTTATGTAAGAAGACCTAATAGAAGCTTCTGCTTCTAGAAGGATCTTCCTCTAGATGCTTCTCTTAATAGACATATTTAGTATAAATAAGAGGCGAAGGTATGAGAACTCTAGCTTGGAGATTATTGTAACAGAGTGCTGCTCGACTGGAGGTTGCCCCCTCGAAGAGGCCTATGAACATTGCTATCTGAATCAAAGTGCTATTTCTGTTGCTATTTCGTATATCATTTCTGTGTATTGTGAAGATTATGCTGGATATTTTACTGTCATTCTGTCATTTCTAACATTTCATTTCTATTCTGCATATTTTATATATCTGGTATCTTGCAGATAAGGATCAAAAATCAAGAGACCATATCTAAAAATAAAGATGAAGATGATGATGAGACATTTGACACACAACTAGAAGAAGTAGAAGAGAATGAAAAAGAAAGGGAAGAAGATGATATGGATACTAGTGAAAGTGAAGAAGATAGTGAATATGGATATATAAGAGAATAATTCCCAAGAAAAGATACAAAGACACCCTCAAGAATTATTCAAAAAAATCATCCCGAAGAACTGATTATTGGAGATATGAATGATGGAGTGCAAACAAGAAGACAACTAATGTATCAAACACAATTAGCATTGTTGTCACATATTGAGACAAATTCAATCAAAGAGGCATGTAAAGATGAGAACTAGGTTAAAGCTATGAATGAAGAATTGGATCAAATTGAAAGAAATCAAACTTGGGAACTAGTTCCTAGACCAAAAGATAAAAATGTTATTTGAACTAAATGGGTATATAATAATAAAATGAATGAAGATGGGAGAGTAATCAGGAACAAAGCCAGATTAGTATGCAAAGGTTATGCTCAGGTTGAAGGGGTAGACTATGAAGAAACATTTGCACCTGTAGCCATATTAGAAGTAATTAGGATGTTCTTATCTTTCTCCAGCTACAAAAAATTTTAAGTGTAGCAAATAGATGTCAAATCAACATTTCTCAATGGAAATTTAGAAGAGGAAGTCTATATTAAGCAATCAGATGGGTTCCCAATAACCAATAAAAGAGACTATGTTTGTAAATTAAAGAAGGCAATCTATGGATTAAAACAAGCACCCAGAGCATGGTATGCAAGGCTAGACTCTTATTTACAAAAACAAGGCCTCGAAAGGGGATCAATAGACAACAATATTTATTGCAAAATTGATGGTAATAACTTGATCATTGTGGAAGTGTATGCTGATGATATCATATTTGGTAGTAATAATATAAAAATGAGTGAATACTTTTCTAAGATGATGCATCAAGAATTTGAAATGTCTATGCTTGGTGAACTAAATTTCTTCCTTGGATTACAAAAGGAAGTCTAAATATCAGTCTAAATATGTCAAGGATATGCTTAAGAGATTCCAGTTAGAGGATTGAAAACCTATTAGTACACCTATGACAGTTGGATGCAAACTAAGCAAGAATGATGAGTCCAAAGTTATAGATTCAAAACACTATAGATCAATGATTGGCAGTTTTCTCTATGTAATAGCTTCCAGACCTGATGTCAAGCAAGATGTTGGGATGGTGGCTAGATTCCAAGTAGAAACTAAGGAGAGCCATGTTCAAGATGTAAAAAGAATCTTTAGATATTTGAAGGGAACCATAGATATTGGTTTGTGGTACCCTAGAAAGGACTCAATTACATTAAAAGCCTATTCAGATGCTGATTGGGAAAGAAATGTAGATGAAAGAAAAAGTACGAGTGGAGGAGCATTCTTTTTGGGAGAATCATTGGTTTCTTGGATAAGTAAGAAACAATCCTCAATTTCTCTATCTAGCACTGAAGCTGAGTATATTGCAGCAACAGAATGTTGCACACAAGTGGAATGGATGAAAAAAACTCTACAAGACATCAGAATAGTATTTGAAGAACCCACAACTATCCACTGTGATAATACAAGCATGATAAGTCTCTCTAAGAACCCTGTTCAACACTAAAAATCGAAACACATTCCCATAAAGTACCACTATCTAAGAGATCAGAATGAAAATAAGAACATTAAATTGGAATATGTTCCAACACAAGAACAAGTGGCAGATATTTTTACAAAACCCTTAAGAAAAGATGTATTTGAATATATTAGGCAAAAATTGGGAGTAATCCTTCTTCCTACCTAAATCTCTCAAGAAAATAATGCATCAGTTGGCACCTATTCAGGGGGAGATAGCAATCAAACAACAGAAGGAGTCATTCAATTATGACAGAAAAAGTGTGATTGCAGGAGGTGTTACCAGTGGTCATAAAATTACTTATATAGAAAGATCATAGGAGAAGAAACCCTTTTCCATTGATGTCAAAGGGGGAGAGAAACTTCATAAAAAGAAAAGCCTCATAAGAGGAAAACATTATCACAAGGGGATTTTTGAATATGAAGTTAGTGTGTTTCCCTCAATGACAAAGGGGGAGATTGTTGGAAAGATTGTCATTGATGCTAACATGTATATCAATCATAAAAATATGTCAACTGTGTGGAGATATAGACAACGCAAGCTCAAGAGGAGGAGTGAACAACAGAAGATAATTGTATGAAGATCAAAGCTCATAAGTACATAAGTATTTTGTGTCTATTGTTGATCATGAAAGGATCAACAATTCAATGATAAAATCTCAGGAGGGTTAGCGAATGAGAATCAAAGTTCAGTAGGAAGAAGTGCATTGCATATGTTTCGTCGGGTTCCTTGGAAATTTTAATAAGTTGACCATTGCACATGAAATTGTGAGAAGTACCAACAGCCGTCGCATTAAAACCGATTCTTGTCAGTCATAAGATCATATCAATGTGGAAGGATAGGATAAGTGAGGTAAAGAGGCTGTGATTTCAAAGTGCTGAAACCCCGTCAACCGTTGGATCATCGAGGCTATGGACCATTGATCTATCATGAAGTATTTTTGGAGTTTTGCAGTCTTCGAGTGAGGAAACTCATATCAGGAGTTCATGATATGAGAAATCACGATGCACTCCTCTAGCTTGGCCCCTGGTCATAGATAGTGGTCACATAGTTGAAGGATGAGGTTAAGGAAGGAGCTAGCGTTGCTAGCCTCCATTTTGACATTTCAGATACCAGGAGTTGGAGACGTTAAGGAGACTCATGGAAAAATCCCCGAAGTGTGGAATTACAAAATGCTTTGTGGATAAGCTCCTGGTCACCACCGATGGTCACAAGAAGGGAAGGAGCTAATTCAACCAAGCTCTATTTCGACGATTGCGACATAGAGTTTCGAGACCCTTCATCACAAGAATGTCGAAATGCAAAATCGTGATAAGATAAGGATCGTCGATTTGGAGTACTATTTTGAGGACCGTTGGATCAGGGTTGTGGGTCAGCAAACCACGTTAGCAAGGACATGTGACATAGTAAGAAACTGACAGGTGTCAAGTTGATACATCATTTCAGGTATATGAAAATAACAAATATGAATGACACGTGGCAGCTAATAGGCTTATGACACATCAATAAGAGATGTCAACAAGTTACGTCACAATAAGAATCACAAAATTACGACAACTGTCCATCTCAGTGGGGAATATGAATCGTCTGATTGTTTCAGTGATTTTTTGATCATGAGTTTTGTAATATTGAAAGTCACGATGACTCGAAGGGAAAAGTGTCTAAATCCCGACAACCATCCATCTCGTCAGGAAATTGAATCGTGACAGTTGGAACGATAAATGCTCAGGAGATCGTATTGCCTACGCGCGAGGTTACCACCGTTGGTCATATGATATACGAGTTTTAAAGGGATGTCGCTATAGTTTCTAAATCCCATGGTTCTGTATGGCACAGTCATAGAAATGGTTTGAAGGGAGCACCTCATACAGATTTCATTTGACAGAGAGTTACACCAGAACAATACAGAGAATCGATAAACGATTGAATATGGTCTGTTGGTGAATCGAGAACATAGAAGTAACATGAGTGTGATCTAATGAGTCGATCCATGTCTGTGATCAAATCATGACAAAAATGAACCGATACACAGTCATGATTAAAAGAGAATAAATCATGAAAATATGAATAAAGAATAAAAAGGAAAAAATGATATTAATTAAAGTTTAATTATCATTTTAAATGAAAAGGTACAATGGTTCAAATAAAGGGACATGATGTTTTAAATTTCACACTCGTTTGAAGAGTATATAAATGAGAAAAAGTGGTGAGAAGAATGTGTCTCTGCAGTCCAGATTAGAAGGTCAAAAGTTGAAGCATATTCCAAGAAGAAAAGATAAATACCTATGCATTAACGATGGTTGGGTGGTGCAAGGGCGGGTTGGTGCCTGCAGAGGGAGTTGGTGCTTCCCTGTCAGTTGTAGTTAACTAAACAGGGGGTCGTAGCCTCCTACCAGGTGGTGCTGGTAAACCAGGGTGTCGGTGCATCCTGATCAGTTGGTGTTGATCAAAGAGGAAGTACATCTTCCTTCTATGTAACATGTAAAACAAAATTTTCAGTTAATAGAAAAGAGTTTGTGGTTTTCCCATTTGGGTTCCACGATAAAATACTGTGTTAAAATTCTGTTTGCATTAATAAATGAAAAATTGATATAATTGTTGTGTCACTGATTCACCCCCCCCCTCTTAGTGACAGGATCTGATCCTTCAACTCTCTCCTTACCAATAGTTGTGTTACTAATTCTATCAACGTAGAAATTATTTTCTCCATCGAAGAAAATTTGGCTTCTAGATCCTCCCCTTCATGAGGTATTCTGACCATTCTAGGTTTTATGCTCCATAATAGTCCTAGAAACAATGATTCTCCACTATTTTGTTACCTACTATGGGTATTTACCATGGATATCTTCTCCAAGCCTTTGAAACCTGCTTTAATACCAATATGATCTGTAAATGGTAGGCCTATGGTCTATCCATTTCATCAACACAATTTTTTGCAAAAATATAATTCATTGTCTCTGTAATTCCAAATCTAAATATCTTCTCTTCCTTTGTGGATGAGTTCACTATGCACCCTACAATGTTTTGTAATTTATTTTGTTCTATTGTTCTTACATAATGCTTTAATTTAGTTAACACCTGAACATTGTATTAACACTTATCCAATCAACAACCACTATAGCATGCACTTGCATAGAGGTTCAAGTCTACTAGAGTGCATTGTAGCTTGTGGTTTGGTAAGGACAAATAACATCAATAGTTTAGTAACCAAAAAAATGAACACAATTAAATGTGAATTTGATCTATGTGGGAAGCCAACAATTCTAAGGGAAATTGACACTATAATTATCAATTCCAATCAAAATTATAACAAGCAACAAATAGAGCAATGTGTCTACATTGTGATTACAAGACTGATGTTGTTGTAGCTATCATACAATGATCCAATAATTAATTAACATATCCAAAAACATCAAGAAATACAACATCCATAGCATAGAGTGCATGAGTCGACAATAAATTATTGAACCAAACACATCATAGGCATGACGATTTTACCTTGGAAACCCAAATGAGAAAACCATATCCAACGAGGATTTATTATGCTCTATAAATTCACTACAAAGGACGAGATATTCATTCTTAGAGATCTCATAGATTGTTACTCACTATCAAATTATCGTAGATGTCCATGGCTCATAGACACCTTCACTCATTATGGATAGGCTCCTTGACCTCTTTGTCCTTTGATCTTCAAGTGGGTTGCACACTTCAATATCTCATCGAAAAAGCTTCCCAAGTTCTCTTTGCATCACCCCCCATCGATCCTTCTTAACTAAAACCTTCATTTTTAATGGGTATCCTTGGAAATACAACCATCACAATGGTTCATTTCAACTTCTAAGTAAATTTTGGACATTTTCTCAACTTTTCCCAAAAAAGAACTAAATGTTTATTGCAAAGTTTATGAAATATTTAGGTGAGGATCCAATTCAAATCAAATGAAAAGATTATTTTTCTAAAAAATCATATTAATATATAATTTTTACAAAACATTAGAACTCAATGCACTGTGAAATCATATTGATTGGTAAAAATGTTTAATTAATGGAATGTTTTATAGTTTTGAATAGGTAGGTGTAACGTCTAGGATTGATCTCCATAGTATATGTTATTTCAAGATTAAGATTAGGGAGGGAGTACAAGTAGGATATTTAACCATTAATTTTCTTATGCAAATTATGTGTCTTTCAATAAGTATGAAAGTTATCCATTAATGAACCCACTCACTATAGTTATAGTTGTTCATCCCAAACCATATCACAATGTGCACCCAACTTTGCCTTTATTGAGAAATAACTACACTCATATAGGGTAGAGAATATATCATTATTTTGAATGAGCTATGTTGTGGTCTATATGAAAGAACCTCTTTATGATAGTAGGAGTGAGGCTAGGGGATTCCCTAGGTTCGATTGTTGATATAACATGTGTTTTTTTCCTCCCTTTGGCAAGGTCTCGATGTCACATTCCATGCTCTAACCCTCATGATCTAGGTTATATAGGACTAATTCTTGGATACCCACAATCCATGCTTGACATATTAGGAAAAAGGAACAATGTTGTTGTTTAGAACAATCCTCATAAAACCATGATAGGAGCCATTCTCACATTGACCAATCCCTCAATTTTCAAATATTATTTACTCTCTTATATTAATGACTTCATATTGGATATGCATATCCAATGTTGGAACAATCATGTAAGCAATCTATAGGACAAAACCAAAGAGGTGGTAAATAATTTTGGTCTAGATGCATATCAATAATTTGATGTTGGGATGTTATATTCTTTGTAGTGAAAGAACAATCAATCAACTGATAAATTAAGGTGGATAAAGTGGGTGAATGTTCGATTGATTAGATAAGTCGATTCAATGGTTATGTTAAGGTTGAAGTGATCAACCAATAAGTTAAAGGTGGAACTGGTCGATCGAGAAGTAGAAAGGTCAACCAACAGGAGGTTGAGTGTTAAGCCCTAGAAAAATCCCCATGTTATGTATAAAACCCATTATTAATCCCTAGATATTGAATTATTACATTTCTAGTAGGTCGGATAGAACCCTTCATTGCACCCTTTCATCATAATTGTACCCCTTTGCCCCTTTGTCTCCTATATATATATATATATATATATATATATATATATCAAGGAGATCTAGTATATATATATCAAGGAGATCTACTATTATGATCATCTTATCTCATATGACATTATATTCCGAAGTGTATATATTGTAAAAGGAGGTTTCCCCCTTGAAGTGGATTGTAATTATTGACTTTTTATCATTTTTAAGGCGTTGGACCATAACATTTGGTATCAGAGATCATTGATCCTAGGGTTTTTCTTCTTCAAGAAAATCATATTATAATTTTCGCTATAACTTTTTTATGAGACAATTCAGACCATGAAAATTGGAGGTTATTCATAGGACATATCAAATTATCTTTGGTAAAACTTTCATCTTTTGGTTCATCATACTTTCGTAGATACACCCTGTGGAAGATAGGGTATCTGACTAGTCCTATTAACTAGTCTCAAACATGCGTTCTGGGTAAAATAGTCATATATTCTTCAGAAAGGATCCAAATTGAGTGAGACTAGTAGCATTGGAATGAGGATAGGCTATAATATTTCTGGTACAATTTTCAGAATTGAATGTCAAATATTGTGCACATGGCATGCTATACAATTTATCTCTCTCGGAAAGCCAAAATTCAACAAGGTGTGGGGAAGTTACCCTAACTTTCACTTGGCACATCCAATTTTGAGCAGGTGTATGGAATTGAAAGGAAGACATTTTAGAGTACTATAGGTCAAAATTTTAGACTGAAAGGGGCCAAAATTTCATAATTACATCAGAAGGAAGGTTGTCTAGGAGGACAAAATCCAAATTAAGGGCTAAAAGGGTACGCAACTTACAATTGGCATAAAGTTTTATTGGAAGATCCACTTTTTGTGATTCAAAATTTGTAATAAATAGGGAAAAGAGGAGAATCAATTTTTTCTCACATGGATCCAATGGATCCTCCAAAATTTACTTCACCATCTAAACCTCCAGAAATCTCAACCATGAATCAAGATGAAATCGACAAGATTTATTGCAAGATGGAAAAGAGGATCACTGAAATGGAAAACAAGATGGATAACAAGATGGAAGAAAATAAGAATGACATGAAAAATAATATGGATTAAACTAAGGAAGAAATACAAAAATATATGAAGGAATTGAAAAATTCCATGTCTTCTCTAATTGTTAAGACTCTAGATGAAAAACTCCATAAAAGAGATATCAAAATGTTAGGAACCCATGAAAATAAAGGTAGTAGTCATGTTGAACAACATGTCGACAATAAGCAATTTTCAAGTGGATTTAACTCTAATAGTGGAGTTAATTATGGTGGGGATCCTAAATTAAACCTTCCCAGGATTGAATTAATTAAGTTTGATGGAACAAAGATCTTTACTTGGTTGGACCAAATAGAGCAATATTTTGAACTACATAATATTATGGATGATAAGAAAAATATTCACATAGCAACTTTTAACTTTGAGATAAAACCATATCAATGGTACCAATGGATAGTAAAAAGGTAGACCCATTTTTATCATTATACTTGGGGCTTATTTACAAGAGACTTAGAAGCACAGTATGTGAAAGTTTGGGAACATGAGTACTTTAGTCAATTGACAAGAATCAAGTAATTAGGGGATATTGAAGATTGTAATTTAGAAATTCAGGTATTGGCCAGAAGGGTGGATGACATAAGTGATGAACAATTGTTGCAAGATTACATGGGTGGATTAAAAGAGGACATTAAACATGAGTTTTTCTTAAGACACCATAAAAATGTTATGGAAGCTATGCAATTTTCTCATCATATTCAAGCCAAGAATAAGGCTACACACAATTCTACCATTGTTGCACACACATGGAGTAGAGATCATTTAGGGGTTCATAAGACAAGTGTACATCAACCGATAATGTTAACACCTCAACAAATGGATGAAATAAAAACAAAAGGATTGTGTTTCAATTGTGACAACAATTATAGTATGGGGCATAAATGAAGTGAGAATAAATTATTCTACATATATTATGAAGAGGAAAAAGATAAATAATTGGAACCAACACAAGATCCATACAAAAGAGATTAATACAACAATATATTGGCATGCATTGGCCGACATCAATACTCCACAAACCCTCAAGATACAAGGATACATAAAAAAATAAAATGGTAACCGTATTGATTGATTCTGGTAGTACCCATAATTTCATCAATTACAAGATAACAAAACATCTCAATTTCTTTCTATATCCCGCACCATAATTTCAAGTAATGATTGAAAATGGAGGTACCATAAATATTTTATGGAAATTTCATAGTATTAAGCTCAACATGGGGTATTATTTTTTGGATAGCCCCACGATTTCCATCCAAATGGGTGGTGTCGATGTTGTATTAGGGGTCCAATTGTTACAATCATTGGGAACAATGACCTTTAATTTTCAATATCTTTTCATGAAATTTTCCTCAAATGGAAGGGAAATTGATCTTAGAGGTATCCAAAGGAAACCCTCTAAAGTGATAAGCTCTAATAGTATGTCAAAATTACTCAAAAAGGGACACCAAGGTGTAATTTCATAATTGTGCTCACTTGATGTTCAAACATCTGTAGCCCCTGCTCCATTAGATCTCCAAATAATTATCAACAACCATTCCAAGATATTTGGTGAAATGCCTAAGGGTATTCCTCTCACTCAAGATCTTAACCATGCAATTCATTTGCAACCAGGAAGTGTACCACATAACATTAGGCCTTATAGGTATCCATATGCATAGAAGAGTGAGATTGAGCGCATGATCCAGGAAATGTTATAGACTGGCATCATTCAACATAGACAATTTCTCTTCACCAATGGTGTTGGTTATAAAAAAGGATGGTTCATGGCATATGTGTCCAGATTATAGACCACTCAAAAAAATGACCATCAAATATAAGTTCCCTATCCTCGTCGTTGATGAACTATTAGATGAATTTCACGGAGAAAAAATATTTATTATGTTAGATATGCGTTTGAGATATCATCAAATCAGAATAAGGCAAGAAGACATTCCTAAAACAATTTTTATAACACATGAAGTTAATTATGAGTTTTTGGTTATTCCATTTGGACTTACTAATGCACCTTCAACATTTTAAATCTTGATTAATTATATTTTCAAGTCCTTCCTTAGAAAATTTGTGCTAGAATTTTTTGATGACATACTAATTTACAACAAATATTGGAAATATCATGTACAACATATTGACAGAGTATTACAACTATTGGAAGAGAAACAAATTTATGCAAATCCTTCCAAGTGTTCCTTTAGGAATCAAGAAGTGGAATATTTGGGTCATATTGTATCTCATGAAGGTGTAAAAGTGCAACCTAACAAAATTAAATCTATGAGGAAATGACCAATTCCCAAAACCTTGAAGAAACTTAGAGGATTCTTAGGATTGACAGGATATTACCACAATTTTTTCAATAACTATGGTCAAATAGCATCACCTTTAACAACATTATTAAAGAAGGAAGCATTTTCTTGGACTGAAGAAGCAACCAAATCTTTTGAAAAAGTTAAGGAGGATATGTGAATAGCTCTCATCTTGGCCACACATGACTTTAAAAAAAAATTATTATGGAGTGTGATGCCCCAGGCCATGGAATTGGTACAATTTTAATGCAAGAAGAAAGGCCCCTTTCCTTTAAAATCATCCAAATTAAATAAAAAAACTAAGTCAAACCCATTTAAGAAAAATAAATGTTGTCTATAGTACACACATTTCAAAAATGGCACCCTTACCTAATAGAAAGACACTTCAAAGTAAAAACAAATCGTGATAGTTTGAAGTACTTCTTAGAGCAACGATTATATTCAAAAGAGAAACAAAAATGAGTTACAAATATGTTGGGTTATGAATTTGAAATTTTCTACAAAAAGGAAAAACAAATGTTGTGGAAGATGTCCTTTCCAGGAAAGAAGAAGAAACAAAAGTTTCACTATGTGTTATTTCTATTCCATAATTAGATTGGGTGGAAGAAGAAAGGATAGAATGGAGGCAATATCAAAAGGTATGAAAGATCATTCAACAACTACACGAGGACCCCATTTCAACAGATAATTTTGTATGGAAGAATTATTTTCTATGGTATCATGATTGTCGATAATTATGTAAGAATTCCCAACTCAAACAAAAGGTTCTTCTGGAATTGCACACTTCTCCTATAGGGGGACATCTAGGATTCTTGAAAACATACCACAGGATCAAGAAGGATTTTTTCTGCGAAGGTCTTAAAAATTATGTTCAAAATTTTGTGTTTGAATGTTTGGTATGCCAACAAAATAAGAAATAGATGATCAAGACTCCACGTCTCCTACAACTATTAGCTATACCAATCCAACATTGGGAATAAGTTTCAATGGATTTTATTACATGTTTACCCAAATACAAAGGAAATACTGTCATCATGGTAGTAGTGGATCAACTAACAAAGTATGCTCATTTTTTCTCTCTTTCTCATCCTTTTAAAGCAAGTACAGTAGCCACAACATTCATGGAAACAATTCAAAAACTACATGGAGTCCCCAAGATTATTGTAAGTGACAGAGATCCAATTTTGATTGGGAATTTTTCGACTGAATTATTTTATTGTTTGAGTACTCAATTGACTCATAGCTCATCTTACCACCCTTAATCCGATGGGAAAACTAAGATTGTGAATAAATTTCTAGACGGATATCTTCGTTGCTTTGCATAAGATAAATAGACATAATGGGTCAAGTGGTTTTCCTTGGTAGAATGGTGGTACAACACACCTTTCCATCATAAAAAAATTCCCCATTTATGGAACTTTATGAATATCATCCTCCATCCATCACATCACCCTTAAAAGGGAATTCAAAGGTTCAACCAGTGGAGGACCACATAGGGAACCAACAAGAGGTCTTCAAACTATTGAATGACAACTTGGTTATGACACAAAATAGGATGAAACAACAAGAAGATCAACATCATAGTGAAAGGGAATTTGAAGTGGGGTATTGGGTATTTCTAAGGCTCTAGCCATACAAATAAATTTCCCTCAAGCAACAAAAGAAGGAAAATAAATTAACACCCAAATATTATGGCCCTTATAAGGTTTTGCAAAGGATTAGAAGTATGGCTTACAAATTGGAGTTGCCTCCATATTCACATGTACATCCAATCTTCCATGTTTCTTTCTTAAAGAAGGTCATCGGTAACAAGATCCCAGTCCAAACTATTTTACCAGATATCAATGAAGAAGGGGAATTCATACTAGATATAGAAACAATGTTTGAAACAAGAATTAAGAAATTGAGAAATCAATCAATTACAGAGTACCTCGTCAAATGGAAGAACCTACTAGTGGAAGAGGAAACATGGGAAGATGAGTTATTCGTGAAGAAGAAATCATGGTTAGTTAAGTATTGATAAAAACACTTGTTTGAATGGGAGGGGCATGCTAATCCCTAGACAAATCCCCATGTTATATATAAAACCCCTTATTAATCCCTAGATATTGAATTATTACATTTATAGTAGGTCGGCTATAACTCTTCATTGCACCCTTTCATCATAATTGTACCCTTTTGTCTTAATACTAGATATCCTTAATATATATATATATATATATATATATATATATATAAAGGAGATCTAGTATTAAGACCATCTTATCTCATATGATATTGTATTATGAAGTGTATATATTGTAAAAGGAGGTTTCCCCCTCGAAGTGGACTATAATTATTGACTTTT
>ML779936.1:797882-819726 GCA_009831015.1 Picea engelmannii | reverse complement strand
CGTGTGTCTCCATCTTCCCCTTGTAGGCAATTGATGTCAAGATCTCTGAGGTTTGACTCAGCCAAGAGTTTGGCCAGACCCTTTCCTTTTATCAATTTAGTTGGCTTGATTTCCAGATCAAATTCTTGTATTTTAGCGAGCCAACGCCCACGTTTTCCATCACTATCCAGCTGTACTAATATATCCTTCACAGCACTGGTTGGTACGTACGCGATAATTTTTGAATACAGGACGTAAGTTCTGAATTATTTTAGCGCTTTCACCATTGCATATGCCTGTTTTTCTATTATATCATATTTTAGCTCGACGTCTCTAAGGCTTTTGCTAAAAAACGCGATCGGGTGTTCAAAGCCTTCATCATCTTTTTGCAGCAATACCGCCGCGATAGTATGTTCAGAAGCGAATGAGAAGATGAGGAAATTTCTCAAATAATCTGGGCTTGTTAACACTGGTGCCTCGCTGATGAATTTTTTAATACATTCAAACGACGCCTTAGCTTTGGTCGTCCAATTTACTCTGCTATCCTTCTTCAGCATTCCTGTAATCAATTTGACAATCTCAGCGAAATTTGGTATAAATCTTCTTAAAAAATTTATTGTACCTAAGAAAGATTGAATTTCTTTAACGTTTCTAGGAATACTGATAGTTTGTATCGCTTCAACCCTCTTAGGATCAATCTTGATCCCATATTTAAATACAATGTGCCCCAGAAGCTTACCTTCCTGCATAGCGAAATGTGATTTCTTTGGATTCAAAGATAGACCATACCTGTGGCATTTTTCGAAAGTTTGTTTTAAATGGATCAAAGGTTCTTCGTCGGTTTTAGAAAAAACCGTCAAATCATCAAGGTAGATTACTACGAACTTATCTCTTTCTCCAACGAAAGAGATATCCATGGCACGCTGGAAGGTAGGCCCTGCATTCATTAAACCAAAAGGCATTTTATCATACATGAACGTACCCCATGGTGTGGTGAAAGCGGTTTTTTCTCTGTCTTTCTCATTCATGGCGATTTGATTGTACCCAGAAAACCCATCTATCATAGACATCTGACTTGCTCAGACTACCCTTTCCAGGACATGATCCATTTTAGGAAGTGGATAATTATCTTTAACAGATGATCTGTTCAAGTTCTGGAAATCTACACACAGTCTGATTTCTCCATTCTTTTTTCTGACAGGGACCAAATTCTCCACCCAGTCTGAGTATCTTAGAGGTACAATTATTTTCGCATCTAAGAGCTTCTTAACCTCCTTTTCAATAATAGGCAACAGAATGGGGTTAAACTGCCTGAGCTTCTGCCTAAAATGTTTGGCTCCGGGTTTCAAATGTATCTTGTGCTCAATTATAGAAGTGTCATATGTTCGAAGCTCGTCATAAGACTAGGCTAAAACATCTTTATATTGTCTGAGTAGGTCTCTGTATCGATCTTTTACCTTAGGGGGGAGGAATTTAGATATCTTTACTATCCTGGGATCTTTTTGGGTTCCTATGTCGCAGTCTTCTACTTCTTCTGGTTGGGGCTGCAAAGTGGATTTCACAGGTATGTCGTTCTGATCAAAGAGTCTTTCTAAAGGAATTAAGCCTTTCGGGATTTGGTTATTTTTGAGGATCAACATGCGATGATCGACTATTTTTTCTTGGAAGGTTTCGGGATATTCATCTTCTTTCATAACCCACATCGGGTCGTTTTGGTTTTCTTGATCTGGATGGGTTTCAGAGAACTTGCCTATTGCTATAAGAAATTTCTAAATTTGTTCGTCATCTTCAAAAACCTGCCAGTGTCGAACATTGTCTGGTATAGAGGGTTTATATCTGATTTCAATATGATATCTCAGTTTAACATTCGTGGGAGGGGAAAAGGTCGAGGCTGCCTTAGCCAATGCGTCAGCATGTATATTCTCTGTGCGAGGAATGAAATGGACTTTTATAGATGAGAAAAAATTCTCCATTAAATCCCAGGCACAATTTCTGTACGTTCTCAATCTAGGATGCTTGGCTTGGTATTGTCGGTTTACTTGTTTTACTATCAATTCAGCGTCACCGTAAACCTCCAAGTTTTTTATATTCAACTTATTTGCAGCTTCTAAACCTAATATTAATGCTTCATACTCGCATACATTGTTGGTGTAATCTACGTCCCACTGCAAGCGATATGAGAAAGGAACGATAAACTTACCTTCAGGTGCAATCAAAAGTATGTCAACACCAACTCCTTCAGAAGACGAAGCACCATCGAAGTACATTTTCCAGAGACCATTTTTGCATATTTCTTCAGTCAAGGGGCTAAGCTCTTCTTGATTTATATCAAGTTCTTCTGGACACCCATCTAAACCATCATCAAAAGACAATATGAAATTCCCCAGATCTTGGTCTGCAACGTAAATGGGAAAGTTGTTTGGATTCTGAGGATCACTGACAGTATACGCCAATCTTGTTTCTCTCTACAATTGGGTAAACTGACCACCGAATATAGGAATTGTGGCATATGACATGTCCAATTGTAAAGAACCCCCCAACTTGGCTCCCCATGATCTGGATAACAACATACCATATTTGGGGGGAATATCTGCAATAACCACATCCATCAAGACACTCTTGACCGGGACCTGAGCCAGGGTAAAAACCAGATCTTTTATCATTCCCATACATTTAACCTTTCTCGAATCGAAAGAGTATAGGTCTCCATAGGGTCTAGTGATCTGGAGCCCCAGCCTCTCCATTATAGTTTTGGGCATAACATTATGTGAAGCCCTAGAGTCTAACATGCAGTTATGCAGTAACTAGTCATGTATATTCAGGGTGATATAGAAAGGAGCAACATTGTCTTTGAATCCCTCAAAATGAGGACCAAAGGTGATGTTAGGTCTGTCATCTTCTAGGTTGATAACGTCGGAGTGACTTTCAGGCTCGTAAACGCCCATCGCTTTGGAAATTTGCTTCCGATAAGTGGGGTTTTTTGCTAATTCTACCAAAGGAATCGGTATCTTAATTTTATTTAATTCATTTTCAAAGTTGTAAGATGCATTGGACTTGTCGGTTTCTTTGATTAAGACTTCCGAGATTTTTTCTTCCGACTTGTTTGTCTGGATCTCTTTATCACTCGTAACCTTAGTCACAGATGTGACTTTATCTGTCAGCCCTGTTTCCTTTTTTTGGGTTTCGGATTTTTTCACCTCAGACTCTTGAGTCTTTGTTATCTTGTCTTTATTGTTGGGTAACAATGTATCTTCCGAAGGAGGTTCATGAGATTGATCCCTTGGCAGGATTTTCTTAGGTTGGTTAGTTGAGGTGGGCTTATTTTTTGATCTCAGATTGTATCTGGGTTGAAAATCAGCCGCTATCATTTGTGTTTTTGGTTGAGATACGCAGAGGTCAGTATGATCACCTTCTTCTTATTCATTAAACGGTTGAGGAGCATTTAAGGATTTCTCATAGTCTTCCCTAGTCAAAAATGGCTGCGAAAACTCATCGCCGAAACATGCAACTTCATCTTCCGAATCTCCGAATTCTTGGAGGTCACTTGCTCCTATAAAATTTTCATTTTTTAGTGGAGCTTGTATTTTTTGATCTTTGTTCTTCATTTGCCTCTGTTGATTTTGGAGATTTGGGTTTCTCCTGAAGTCCCTTTTGTTAGAAGAATCAGCTTTAGCCTGATCCAACTCCATCCTAGAGATTTTGTTAGACATATCTTTAATTACCCGGGCCATATCATCCACTCTGTCATCAGTGTATCTATTTGACCTGGAAGGACCTGCTGGTTCCCTATAGCATCTATTATCACGGTTGATTGTTTCCACTTTAGCCTTCAACTTACCTGAAGCCATCATATTAGATTCTATTTCGACAACATCGTCTTGCATTTTATTTAAGGTAGCTCCTCTCCTTTCTCGCAAAAGCAATGCTAAATCAGGTTCGAAAGCTCCTGCAAAAGTTACTTTGGCTGAGGGTTCGAAAGGTTTAACAACGGCTGGAATTTTATTATATAGTTTGTTAAATCTCAAAATAAATTCCATAACTGTTTCTGAGTTCTTTTTCTTTAGAGACCCAAACTCGGTAAGGTAGTATAAGTGATCCTTTCGCTCTCCCCATTGTCTGAGGAAAGCATCTTCCAAGGCGTTATATGTCCGAATAGACGCTGCAGGAAGACTCCGAAACCAAGTTCGGACCTGTCCTTCGAAGGTTTGGACAAGTAATCTCGAATAGACATCCTCGTGCTCAATACCGCATATGTCTGTGAACTGGTCAAAGAAGTTTATATGTTCAGCTGCAGTTAGGTCTCCCTCCCCAGTGAACTTAGGAAGATTTTTGATGTAGTTGTCAGGTAAATCATGGAGGGGAACGGGTAAAACCAGGGGAGCGTATCTCACTGCTACTTTTGCAAATACTCCGGGAGGAGGGACATTCGGTTGTCCTCCACCTCCTCCTTCGACGCCTGCCATTGACTTGGGAGTAGGAAATGGGGGTGTAACACACTCTTTTGAATCAGGTGAAACTGAGAAGTTCTGATGAAGAAAGGAGGGTATGTCAAATGACAACGATCTTTCTAAAGAACCCTTTCCCTTGTTTATAGATGGGAAAGTTTGATGTGGCTCACTCCTAAATTCTGAGTAGTCTGTTTCCAGATATTTGGTATCAGACAGAGGGATGTAGGAAGTAAGAGGTTCTGAAGGGCATTTAGTCTTTAGAAGTGGGTTTTTGAGTTTATTAACTGAAGCGGTTGCCTCAAACGAGATTTTCGCTCTTAAAATTTTTTCAGGATTATTAACAGGCATAATCGGCTTGCCATCCGGGTTCTGTCTGGTATGCCTTCTACCAGACGCCACTTTGTGTATTAGTGGAGTCGCCAAGTGAAATATTTTTAAACAAGCCTTAAAACGGTGTGCACTCTATGTTCACTATCAAAGAGTAACACTATCGACGAAATAGTTTGTCGTTTTCCCAGGGAAAAGATTTCATAACTTCGTTCCCCGGCAACAGCGCTAGTAAGATGTTGTTCCCGAGTCTGTACTAAGGCTTAAAGTACAGTGTCAAGGCATCCAAAAGTATACAAAAGGTTGATACAGGATTATACTAACCTTCGGTATGAGAAACTAGAGTAGATTTCTACGTTCTCGTCGTCTAGCTTCTAACTGCTCTTGAGCAGTTATGTCACGCTCAATGGTTGTCCACGAAAGTTCTAATTCCTCCCGGGTGTTAGCAGTTTTAAGGATAGTATCGAAAATATTTAAAGCGATATGAGTTTGATTAGAGAATCCCAGTTGAATATTAGGTTGAGTTACTACAGGGACAGTCATTTAAGGAATAGTACCAATATGGAAACGATTTAGGAAGAGATTTTAACGCTGTTTCAATTTGGTTTTTTAAGTGGTATTTTTGCGTGAAGAACAAAATGGGAATGCAAACTAAAGGCCCTTTCCCATAACTGTATTGCTTTTAGTAAAAGGTATGGAATGAGAGAAAAACATTTAGCTGTGGATAACATAAGGTTCCTGTCAATAGAAACTCACACATACACAGAAGAAGAAATTAACATAGAAATAATTGACATCGTGTAACGAAATATAAAATTCTGTAAATGCAAATTGGTCTTACACCCGCTGATAGCTGGTGCAGAGGAAAGACAAGACACAATTACAGAAAGATAAAATCCCTTCACTATAGTAGTGGTCGTACTAAATTATAGTGATACACATCAATTATGTAGAGCAAAATGAAAATAAACAAAGAACATAATGAAACAAACTTGCAACACAGTCATGACGGAATCAGGAATATTCAAATTTGCTGTATTAACTCCTCCAATGCAAAAAATACATTACAATGTTTGTCAAAAAGTCCAGCCCTTGGTTCTTCTTTTGGTGATCTATTTATACAAATTTTCCCTTTCCTACTCCTATTTTCAAAAAGGTGCCAGTTGCCTGCCTCTATGTGACTTAGTGCATATTATACATATGTCCATAAACTGGATACAAGTTTTGAAAGTTCCGCTTGGCAGCTGTGAGGAGCGAAGACATCCCATCTCTTCTACTTTGTTTTCAAAAAGGGCCAGGTGCTTGTCTTTGCATAGACTCAGTGCATATCCTACATCTGTCCATGAATTGGGATACGAGCTGAGATGACTATGCTTGACAAATGGCTTCGGAAAAGTAGCACTCTTGGGCTAATTGTGGAAGTCTATTCCCCATATATGCATCAACCATATCAAGGGCGCGGAGTTGTGTGCTGGGCTGAATCAAATGTCCATCAATTTGAGCCATGTCTACCTTGTCTATCTTAGAGATCTCTGCCAAATTTATCTCATTTTTCTCCTTCATGTCGAGGGAGATCCGCTCTAAATTCATCTGCCTTAGCGTCTCTGTGTCACCCCCACTTTCCATCCCCAACAGTTCACCATTTATGGATTTGAAAGTTTCTTCTAGTGAATTTGTCACTTTTTGAGCCTGCTCCTTGCTTAGAGTAATATCATGCTCCCAATTTTTTAACAAAATATTTCCCCTAGTCTATTCAGCAATGGTGAGCCCGGGAGACCCTGCTGAAAACCTATTGTTGGTGGCTATCACTGCTTCTTGGAAGGAGATCCGAGCAGCTTCTGCGTTTCTTTCCTTGACAATCAGATTCTCAGAAATCTGATGCATTAATAGGCAATCTCCTCGAAATTCCCCTACTTTGTTTAGAAGACTCTGTTGAGCAGGAAAGATCCTGCTCCAAATGTCGATTGCCCGGGATTTAACAATATCGATGTCGATCACATTGCTACCTGTGACCTCTAGCTGAGCCTGTAACTGTGTGATCGTATCCCTCTGCTGACCCAAATGCACTCGACCCTCTCGGATCACTGAGTTTGCTTGTTCCAGCTTGGTTTTGAGGACTTCGATCTCTTTCCTATCGGACAATTGGGCCAGATCTATTGCTCCACTCGCTTGACTCTTAGTGTCTTCCGAAGCCGAAGATACTCGGGCTTCAAGAGTCTTGATCAACCGATTTTTTCTCTTGAGATGATTTTTCAACATCGCAACCGAGAATTGGTTTGCTAACGCATAAGCTCCCAATGTCCCTGCTATTTCTGTGGCGAATTCATCACTTTTATTGTTTTTTCCATCTGTCATTACTTTAAATTTTTTAACATTGGACTCTCCCTCTTGATAAAATTCCCGCTTTACCACAGCCTTTCTCTTTCTGTCAAAAAAGAACTCATTAGGGGGGAGTTCCTCTGCCCTTATAGGTCTTAGTTCTTCACCAAATATCCATCCCTCGCTGACGTCTCCCTGAGCCGACTGCAAGGGTGTGACAGAGGTGATGGGATGTCCGATCTGCTTCGGCCCCTTCCCTGGTGTGACGAGTGGGTCCTGTTCTTTCAGAGGATCGGAGGTCTTCGTCTCTGTCCCTGTCTCTGGATTCTTCTCTTGCTCGGGATTCTTCTCCTGCTCAGGACTTTTCTCCTGTTCAGGACTCTTGTCATGCTCGGGATTCTTCTCCTGCTCGGGACTTTTCCCCCGTTCGGGACTCTTTTCCTGTTCAGGATTCTTCTCTTGCTCGAGACTCTTTCCCTGTTCGAGACTCTTTCCCTGTTCAGGATTCTGCTCCTTCTCCCCTTCCTGACATTTTTCGGGATTAGAAGTTTGCCCCGCAGAACTTTCGGACTCCTTTTCTTTGTCCTTGGAAAGTCCCAAACCTCCCAGCACCACGGGGAGACATCTTCTCTTGTGTTCTTGAAATTTTAAAACAGATGCCCTATCTTCGGGTGCTAGGGATCTGATTCGAAATTGCACTTCCGAATAGGACCTCGCCCCTCGGAAAACATCATCCGAGGGCGAACACTCGTGTTCAAACATTTTTAATCCACAATTTCCCAAATGGGTGCTTACAATACTCTACGGATCATGCTTTTTGTACTCAATAGAGACTAGGATCAAATCTTCTAAGGTTGCAGCTTCAGCCTTAGCATGTCCGAAATCTAATAAGGAATAGGAATTAAGCCGAACAGGTAAAAACGGCCATACCTTCTTTGATGACGCTTTGAGCTCTTTGCTCACTCCGCCGATTATTGTTTGTCGCGCAATCTCACGATAGGCCAGCCTGTCGGGAATGAAAAGTGGTAGCGCCAGAGGAGGGACAGCTGCTCCGAAAACTCTAAAATAGGAGAATTCTTCTTCAACGTACCAGTTTGCGATATGGCTCAAATTCGCAGCAATTCTATCGGAGATGCGGGGTGGCGAAAGACCAAAAATGGCAACATGCAGGGGCACCATCACCCTGTTGAAAATCTCATAAACAAACTCATTCGCATTATTTTCCCACAGCTTGTCGTGATACTCATGCACAGTTTTTTCCTGGGCTGGACTCCAAGCCCAATTCATCAAAGGAAAAGGCGTCATGGAGCATATCGCGTCCATGATATACGCGGACATGAAGAATCCGGAGGGTCTCCCAGCTGCTTTTTTGTCTCGGTAATCTGTAATTCTATTGAAAAGACTGTCGGAGAGAATCTTCGCCCAATTGAATGAGAAACCTTCTACTACCCAAAAAATGAGAGGTACCCACTGGATGTAAAAATGCGCAGTATCCTCCCATCCGAAAAGCCGACAAGTCATCATCGCCACATACATATACTGTGGCTCCAATGAAGAAATCGAATACACACCCTTGTCATTCACTCTGAATGTTGCGGAACGCGAAACCCAATATTTAACCAAACTAGGCATGGTTTTATCAAATTCCTCGCATTCCTTCCTTTTGAATTCCTCCAGGAATTCTTTGCCATATGTATGCTTGGAAGTTGCTGGGAGCTTGTACATAGACTGGATATGCTCTGGTCTGAAAGTCCCGACCATGACCTGTCGGTCATTCACGATAGTTCTGGCGGGCAGGTCGATGTGATCCAATACCCATCAGATCATGTCGTAGTATGGGAGCAACCGAGGTCTGGTTGCTACCAGGTGCATTCCCGACTGAACAATTGTCTTGTACTTAGTATTCAGGTCATCCTTTACAATATCGTTGTCATCCTCATCCGAGTCAGAATAGTTTACCATCTCGAATTGCAGAATGTCTGAAATAAATGACCAGGTGGGTATTGAGCCACCAGTTTGTGGTGAAGTATCTGAGACGTTGTCTGGAACTTGCGCTACAACCTCGACGTTTTCTTTTGTTGCTCTCCTTGGGGCCATGGTTGTCGCTTTCTTTTCTGCTCTTCTACAATAAACCTGTGTATACATGCAGAAATGAGTTCCCTCGGAAAAAGGTGAGCTCTGTGCGTTTATGAGAAATGTTTTAAAAAGAATGAAACTCACGTATATATTTGAAAACTCTGTACCTTTTGAAGACGTCTGTCAAATCGCACATAAAACCAAATTAAATGTATAAATCTGATCTTATTTATTCGTGGATTTACCCTAAATCTTCATTAATGTCATCAATGTTCGGCGGCTTGACAGGTGATCGGGTCATGGAGAGTAAGTAAATCCCTCGTGAAGTGTGCCAACCTCGATGCGCGGGACGTATCTCGCTTAATTTCATTTTTCTAAAATTTCAAATCTTAACGGCTTAAAGATTTCCTCGCTTTTCGACACATCGTGAATTTCCCTTTATCATTTTGACTATACAACTCGCGAGACTGCGAGTTCCGATTTTAGCTTAATTAACACTAACCGTGATTTGGTGGATCCTTAATTATATAATTAACTTAATCGCCATATCACGACTCGGGAATTCGAAGACAAACTTTTTGGAGAATGATATGCCGAGTCGCGATATCGCGATGTGGCAATAATTAAGGCTCGAATTAAGAGAGGGAAATCTTAGATTAGGCGATTAATTAATCTTGCTATAATTATGTTGCAACTTCGCGAATCTGAGTTTTGGACACCTTAACTTTATGAAGGAAAATGTCGAGCGGTGATGTGCCGAGAACCAAATTTAACCATGGTTAGTTTTTTACCCTAGGTTCCCGACCAAGGTTATCAAAAAAACGTTATCGTGCTCTTGGCTCTCGGGGTTGTAAAAAAAAAAATTTAGGGTCGATGACTGCCAAGGCGCGAAACCCCGACGATGTGTAAACATGGTTAAAGGTTTTACCCCAGTTAATGCCTTGGACGAAAATTAGAACCGAGTTCGCATTTTCGTGACTTGAGACTTGTGAATTCAAGAAATAAAGTGTCTGACTTGCGAGACCCCGAAATAAAACAAAAAAGTAAACATATTTGCGAAAAATGGACCCTTTTTTGAAAGTGACAAAGCATTGCTATTCATGGGACGAGATTTTAGAGCTTTGTGATTTCAGAAGGAAAAGGAAAGCAAATCTTAGATATCAAGTATCAAAAATTGAAAATTGCGCGAGGTGAAAAACAAAGGCGGCTCCAACACCATGACTGCTACAGTAGGCCATAAATTCCTTTGAAGTGAACTCTCCTACATTATTAGATCTCAAGCATTTGATTTTTGAATCCATTTCATTTTCAACCATTTCCTTGTAGATCTTGAAGTTTTCAAAATCTTCTGACTTATTCTTGAGAAAGCAAATTATGGTCATTCTTGTATAATCATCAACTAATAACAAAGTATTTATCACCTTTTAATCCCTTTGTTGTAGTTGTTCCAACTAGATCAGTATGCACAATTTCCAGTGGTCTTGTCGTTGAATATTCCTTTGATTTGAATCTGGTCTTTGTTTTCTTTCCTTGTTGACAATGCTTGCATAAAGTGTTGGTTGGTTTTGTGATCTGGGGCATTTCTCTGACTGCTTCTCTTTTGTTGACTTTGATAAGGTTATCAAAATGTATGTGACCCATTCTTCTGTGCCATAGCCAACTTTCATCTTCCTTTCCTAGACAACACTTTTCATTTCCAATTTCACTTAACACATATATGTTGCTTGACGTTCTCGCAGCTATAGCAATCAATTTTCCTGAACATTCTTTTCTTATCTCACACTTTTATGAATCAAAAGTAACTTTATGACCTTGGTCACACATTTGATTCACACTTAGAAAATTATGTTTCATATCTTCTCCTAGTAGAACATTTTCGTCCTTTGTATTCTTGTTCCCAATTATGACTATGCCTTTTCCAATGATTTTGGCCGAATCATCATTTCTAAAGGATATTGATCCATCTCTTTCCTTTTGTAATGTAAGAAACATGTTTCTATCGCTTGTCATGTGTTTTGAACACCCACTGTCAACATACCAACCATGTTTCTTCTTCTTAGCTTGTAGAGAGAGTGTGCATTCTTCATTGCTATACTGATCTTTCTTTCTTATCCATGTCCTTTTCTGAGGTTCCTGTATGTGACTATTTTTATTCTATTGTGGTTCTCTAGGAGGGACTTCCATTCTGCAATCTTTGTCCATGTGTCCAAAATTGTTACATTTGTAACATTTCACTTCAGTGCTCAAAGATTCAAACCTGTTGTAACTTGTTCTATGTGTTTCACTGGTCCTTCTTGGATAACCCCTTTGTGTATAACTTTCAAATTTGTTTGTGTTCCTATTGCTAGATCTGCAATTCACATATTTATGTCCAAAATTATTACATGCATAACATAAACCAAAAAAGATTGTTTGATACCTGGGAGTTGAAGATCTTCTGAAAGGAGGTACTCTTATAAATTCTTCTTCTTCCTGAGGCCTATCTGTCGATTGTTGATTATGAAATCTGAATCTTCTCGGTGGAGGAGTGTCCCTGTAATCTTCCTTGTAGATATTACTATCCCCCTTGTAGGTTTTTGGATATAATTCTTGCACTGTTGTTTTGGAGCTTGATCCTTTTTCTGTCTGATTGTATCCAAGAACGGTCTTGTCATGATGAGATTTTTTACTGCTGATAATGTCATCCAAAACTTTTGAATTGTTCTGCATATTTTTCTTTTGAAGATCCTTTCTTAATGTGATAATCTCTTCTTCCAAATTTCCAATGTTCTTGTCTTTTTCTTCTAGATTTTCTTTGAGTGCTTCTTCAATTCTTTTATCTTGTTCTATTTGAACCTTCAAATTTGTGATCATTTGTTCTATTTCTTGAGTGTCTTCTTTCTTGTCTAGTTCTACTTGTAATTTCTTTTTTTGCTTCTTTTCTCTTCTGATAACTTCTATGACACACATTAATTCCTCTCGGTATTCAACTTTTGCCTCTTCAATTTCTTCTTTGACTTCTTCATATTCTTCTTCGGCTTCTTCATATTATTCTTTGGAGTCTTATTTATCAGATTCTTCTACTGCCATGAATATAATTCTTTCTGTCTCACTGTCACTGACTTCATCTTCATCTGATGATGAGATGTCTTCTTTGGTGCATAAGATTTTCTTGAAAAATTTCTTTGTGGTTCTTTTGCCTTTATATGTTTGTTTTCCTTTTGAGTAACCTTCATCATTTCTCTTTTTTCATATCAGGACATTTGTTAGAAAAATGACCAATACCATCAAAATTAAAACAAATTAAAGGAAGCTTACCTCTATACCTACCAACGGTTCCCTTGTTTAGTATTTTGACAAAGTTGGCCACTTCTTCATCATCTTCTGAGACGTCATTGTTGTTGTTATGTTCTTCTTTTTACCTTCCATTTTTCTTTGAATTTTTGGATGTTTTGAAGGCTGCTTCATTATATATGGATTTTCTTTTTCAATTCTCATTTCATATGCTGTGAATATTCCATGTAATGCATCCATTCTTATTGAGTTTAGATCTGATCTTTCTTCTAGTGCTGATATTTTAGGGTTAAATCTCATAGGAAGAGATCTTAGTACTTTTTGAACAACTACAGATTCTTTGATTTGTTCTCCCAATAATATGCTTGAATTTATTGTTTCATCCACTCGTAAAAAGTAATCTACAATATTCTCATCTTCCTTCATCTTAAGTTGTTCGAACTGACCTCTATAAGTTTGAAGCTTTGCTTCTTTGACTTTTGAATCTCCTTCATAAATATTTTGAAGTTTGTCCCAAATATCTTTAGGGGATTTACAATGTGAAACTTTGGTGAATAATGTTTCACTAAGACCATTCAAAAGTGCATTTTTGGCTTTGGAATTATTCTTACTGAGTTTCACTGCCTTGTCATTTATTGGTGGAACTGTTGGTGCTGTGTATCCATTTACAATTGATTGCCAAATTTCAAATCCATGTGCCTGTATATATTTTTTCATCCTTATGCTCCAAAATGCATACTTCTGTCCATTGAACTGTGATATTCCATTTTTATTACAAGTTTTTTCTCTCCATGATCTACCTATCAATGGTTAAACTAATTTATGAAGGAACCTTCTCTGATAGAAATTGTTGGATTACTGAGAGGGGGGCTGAATCAATAATACAACAATATAATCCTTTTCAACCATATAATCCAAGTGTTATATCAATGTATCATTATCATCCAATAATTGGAGAGTAAATAAGAAATGAACAAATGGACAATCATACACATACACAGTACACTAGTGTTTTACGTGGAAACCCAAAGCGGGAGAAAACCACATAATTCTTTTTCTTATATGTGTTGAAGAATTACATTCATTGGAAACACCAATTTCCTTTGTTTTCCAGCTACAACTGAAAGGAGGCTTCAACCCCCTTGTTTCTCAGGCTACAACCTGAAGGAAGATCCAACTACCCTATTCTCTGGCTACAACCAGAAGGAGGCTACAACCCCCTATGTTCTCCAGCTACAACCACCTGTCCTTGCCCCGTCCAACCACCCTGAAGTAGAAGTACAATGATGGAACCACTATCACACTATCACTGTGAGATATATCGCTGTAAACCTGTACCAATAAACTTGAACCATGCATCAACTTGTACCTCAACCTGTAATCAACTTGTACCATAAACAAGTGCATCAACCATGCACCAACCTGTACCAAACAACTTGTAATCAACTTGTACCATAAATAAGTGCATCCAACCATGTACCAAGTATATACCAATCACGTTTCAACTACTCATAAACTATGACTCATCAATATGTATCAACATTATCAACTATACACCTCATGTATGTGCCAACTCATCAACTACTTGTCTCAACCATGTACCCAACATGTACCTCAACCAAAATCACTCATCAATATCATGATCCAAAAATTATTTGTAACTTTGTAATAGACTTAGTGTATGTGATCACATGCCTGCAAACCTTCATTAAACTTTAACAACAAGAGACTAGCATTTTCATCAAACTTTTCTTTAGTCTCACATGACTAGTTTTGGATTAGTCAACAACCCTAACTTGAAATAATCATAACTATGTAGTTGTAATGAATAAATATTTGAAAATGATACACAATTTTCTTCAGTTTGTTTTATGCAATTCCTCCATGTGTCACTACTTGGAACCTCTCATAAAAGGAGTTATAGCAAAAATGGCATACCTTGCTGAATTTTGGCTTATTCTAGAGAGCGACCTTGTAGAGCATTCCCTGCACAGAATATTCTTTGAATGGATCTGAAACTGTTACACATAATACTAAAGACTATAATCTAACCAAAACATTTTTTCTTACTGAATTTGGATATGTTATGAATATTTTATGACGTTTTTACCCGAAACACCTGTTTTAGACTAGTTTCAGGACTAGCCACAAACCCTGTTTTCCACGGAGTGTAACTCCAAAAATAAAACAACCCACAAGGTAAATTTTTTACCACATATAATTGGATAGGTTTCCTTAATGGCCTATAAATTTCACGGTCTGAATCATTCTAGAAATTTTTTTATTGTGAAAATGGTGAGATGACCTATAAATAACATACCTTAGAAAGCATCATCAAAGGAATTTATCTTCCCTTGAATTACGGCCTTCTTTCCTTCACCTTCCCTCTGAAATTATTCTTAGATATCCTTTGGTTACCTCATTCACCTATAGATATTCAATATTCTCAAGTGTGATGTAAAATGAGAGAGCCTTGCCTCTTGTTTATACTATCCATCTTCTAGGTCACTTAACCCATTTCTAGGTCACTTAACCTATTTTCATCATTTTAAGGGTTAACCACTTTCCATAATTAGAAATTTCTCCATTACTTTATCATTTAAATATTCCTCCTTGACTTTGTCACCTCAATTTATCATTTAAATAATCTTCTTTGATTTTGTCACTTCACTTTATTATTTAAATAATATTTATTGACTTTGTAACTTTACTTTATCATTCAAATAATAATTTCTTCTTTGTAATATCTTTGACTTGTTTGACCTTTTGGGGCTTCAAGCCAACATATGAGGGTCCTCCAACTTCGTAAGGCCATAACTCTCAAACCGTGAGGAGTTATGTGACATTCCACATACCACTAGAAATGGAATGACATGAACTATCCATATAGAATAGTATTACCTTCAAATATATTAAAACTCATACCATTATACATGAAACAAACTTGGTTCCATTACCCAAACCTTTGTGCTACCGAAATTTCTTCAAGGGTTGACATCAATGACAACCAACCTTAATCAATAGCCTCCACCGCTTCAATCCTCCACAAAGGTAATCTCACAAGCTATAGGAGTCAATGAGCTTCTACATATAGAGATATGAGGAGCTTAGGGGCTGAAAACAAGAAGTTCAAACTTTCAAGGACAAAGGGATGCAGACTCAATTCGAGGTGAAATTTCTCCAGAGTGTCTTTTCTGTCAAATTGATGAATTGTCTCAAGGCTTGTATATGGCTCAATTTATAGCCTCCAAATGGAATTGAAGGGTCAAGTCGGAGAGTTTCCAATATATGGAAGGTCAAGGATCATGTATCTCATGACATGGCATGAAAATCCGACATTTTTTTAATTTTTTAGCACCAAACTTGATTTATGCGGGCTGTAATGGAGAAACCTACGTATACATGATTTTTCTAACTATAGGTCGCGTATATGGACAAAAATATGTATTTTTGGATCTAGAGTGAGAAAAAAGGGGAAATGAAGTATGGAGAGAAAAATGGAAGGCCATCAAATCAAGATGTATGGAGCGTGGAAAAAGTTTCTATAACAGTTTCCCCGTAATATGTGAGGTTAGAGGAGTATCCACGATGGCTGAAATACATTATAATTCCAAGAAGTGGAGTAATGAAGACTTAGATGGAAATACTAGTTACTTATGGGAATATTACAATTAATTTTGACTCTATACACATGGCTTTCAATCTGAATTACACTGCATATCCATGTGGATAAATATCAAATAGTTGTTCATGGCCATGGATAGGCAATACAAAGAAGACATATTCCATAGGCTATCATAGTCATGAACAAGATATAGTGGAGTCTAGTCTCAAAATCAACCAAATATATCTATATACAATGGAGTATAATCTGATCTTCCATGATCATTGAAGTCATATAAGTACTAGTTCGATGAAAGACAACATCTGATGCAAGATGTTGCTACTGTAAACTAGAGGTCTTCTACACTGTCTATTGAAGGTGCAAGTCCACATTATGTGAATAAAGGAGTTTAAGTAGAACACAATGAGACTTCGTTTGATTATCGATCATTAAGGTATACCATTAATAAAAATGAAACAACCCATCGATAATGAAAGTAGGTGTCAAGGAATTGAGTACATTTGAAAAGTGTGAATAAGGGCATTAAGGTCGTACACTTGGAGAATCCATCGATCAGGAGACATTGATGTATTCCCAAATGTTGATGGTGGGAGAAATAGTCATTGATGACTGCAAGCCTCTAGGTACTCATAATACTATATATATCAATTCCAAAATAGATGATTTGAAGTCGATGGAAGGATACCTACTGAAAGGAGAGAATTAAGGCATCTCTCATCATCCAACGTGAATTAAAAAGAAATACATTTATGATTAGGAGGAGCTCAGACAAACAGAGTGTTTACGAACCAATGACCATGTGTGTCTCTTGCATGCACCAAATGCAAGTAGTATACGGAAGAGAACCTATGAATAACATTCAATGAGGAAAACTACTGACAAGGGCGAGGAAACCACCAATAGGGGTAATGGAATCCAAGACACTACACGAATCCCAATGTGTGAATATATTTATTTTCGTCGAACACAAGGGGAACCTCCTAGTTAGTGACCAATGAGGATATTTCATTTGTTGGGTTCAAGGTTACCTAGCAATGACGAAAGTAGTCCTAGGGTGCAAGGTGGGACAACAAATTCTTGTGACTCTGAGATTCACTTGTAAGGGGATGGCAAACATGAAAATTCAAGAGTTCTGAGGAATGGTTGACATAGGTTTATACTTCCTTTGAACAAGATCATGAGACAGATGGATAACGCAGGAAGCATAGAGTTAACATTGATCATTGACACATTCTTGTGACGTAGGAGGCATCAAAAAACTCTCCATAGGGACTGGAAGAATAACCAGTCGAAGGAGTAGACTCCAAGTAATGAGTTCAACTTTCTAAGTTCATGCTAAACCCAAACCTTGGATGAAATAGACTGAATATTTTGTGCTCTATTCAAAGGCAACACAACTGCCACTGATAGAATATAATATTCTTTTCTCACCCGTCTTTTTTTTTGTTTTTTCATAGTCAAAGAAATGTTATGATATAGGAGAGGAAATGTGTTTCGTGAGTAATAAACTAGTTCCAAGAAGTGGAACATACTTATTCTCAATGCAAGGGAACACATGAGGGGAATGGACACTCGGATGAATGTTTCCTCTAGAGGTGAAGGATGTTAAGATGAAAAGGATATATGAAAGGCATTGTTTGGATAATGTTGAGAATTGTTGGGGAAAGAGGCTTATAATGACAAAGTAGGAGCTGACATTAGGCTAAATGATGCAAGAAGGATAATCGGATGCGATTACAACTTAACTCAACAAGTGTCCTTTTTTTGTATATCTTTGTCGCCTAGACCCAAAAAAGTATAAAATAACAACCAAGAGAACTCTTCTGGTCAATGGTGACCATAGTGTTCATTTTTCTTAAGTTATCTACTTGGTTCAAAAAAAGGGTTAAACTTATACCAAAATAGATGTCCTTTCAAAACCATTTAACGAGTGTGAAAGAGACAAGTTCACTCGGAAATATTTTCATTTTTTCAGGAGTCAAAAAAGAGCTTATCCAAGACTCGGGGGGAGTCCCATAGGTAGTGGTTAGAATTATATTAACTAATAAAATGGGGTTTGAACACAAAGTCATATTGGGACTATAAGGAACTCATGACCCTATGAAGTAATTTTTGCATGGGCCAAATAACAAAAGTATTCTAACTAGGGTACCCATGTTTGGTAGGTCTCTACCACTTAATAACGACACTTATAGTAGCAACAAGAAGGTTCTATGTTGCTAAGAAATGGGTTCGTACCTAGGGCATGTGAATCATGGTCATAGGATGATGCAGAGATGCAAAGTGGGGTGAGAACCTATCCTCTATGCCAGTCATGGAATATACTTGTAGGAGGCACAAATAGGAAATATGACGCTGGAAATCCATAAAAAACATGGACAAAATCACTTTAAACCAGGTCTTTCACTGCATTATTAGTCTATAAGGTCAAAACTAGAAAATATAGGGTAAAACTATATAAAGTGGGTAAAATTTATCTATTAATAGTAAAAATAAGAAATTTTTACCATGCCATTTTAGTTTTTCACCCACATAGTGATTTTGAGTCCATTTTACCCACAATATTCTAGTGACAAGTGTGGGATCTATGATCAATGGAATCAGAAACCATCTAGACCAAGTAAGTGCATATTCCATTCTCTTCCATTTCAATTTTTAAATTGTTAGTTTTAGTGTCCATTTTTTTAGTATTAGAGGTCGTAAGGTAGAAACTAGGGTGTACGCGGGATGTAGTTCATTGGGTCATGTACACTACCTCATGTTTGTGGGAAAATTGAAGCTTTCCCATGTATATAAATCCCTATACGCGACTGTCATAAATTTCACCCACGTATAAGTCCATAAGCAAGGTTTTTGAGAGGATTAACTCAAAATTTTGTGTTTCCTTTGTAGGATGGTGATTGAATGGAGGGAAAGGGAGCATGAAGAGGTTGATGCTACAATAGAAAGAGATGTAAGGACCCACCAAGATTTGCAATTATGTGGGATCTATAAATTTTGGGCCATAAAAGAAATGAGGGCTCAAGTAAGGTTTCTCCATATATTGATAAACTATTGGGATCCACAGACTGAAGCCTTCAATCTTGATGGGAAACCATTGAGAATTGAAGTGGACGATATATACTTTATTACAAGATTGTCTCATAGAGGTGAGATGGTGAATCTCAAGGCCCGAGGGGCTGGAGGTGGGAGGACTATGTAGGAGTACATCACCACCCATTGTGTTGTAGGCACAAAGAAAGTAGGGAGACAATTCCCTATCAGGGATATTGAAAACATGAGTCTACAAATCGTCATCTTAGTACTCACATGGGTATCAGGGTCAAAATCATTACACTAGGCATCAATACCACTCATGCTCTATGTGGTGGAGTGTTTGAGACCCATGTTTTATGATTGGTGCACCTAAATACTGGCCAACATGAAGAGCCAGTTAAGAGATTGTAAACTTGGGAGAACGAGGAATTTCGGGTTTGCATCCTGACTATGTAGTTTTTTCTTTGAGAGGGTTCCAGGTCTGAGCCTAGAGTAGATATTACTCCACATGGACTATGCGATCCATCCATGTCACGGTGGACCAAGGTGATGAAGTGGCTAGGAGGTGGTAGGGTGCCAACCCCCTACAAGGATAAGTTCTTTCACTGGTGGCACCGACATGTCATAGCCATTGACGAATATCCCTATGGAGGGATTGACTACCAAGGAGACCGCGAAATTTCATTACCACCAAGATCCACCTTTGGAGAGATCGATGGGAATTGGCTTTTATATATTTGATTTTTTTGTGTTTTTCGATTTGATAAATGAAAATGAAAATGAAAATATTTTTGTATGGAATCATGTATTAAAAATTATTTTCTTACGAGGATGTAGGCCCGAGAAGACCAGAAGGGTTCCAACAAAATCAACACAGGGGCTGAGTAGATGAGATGGTAGGAAATGAAACAAAGAAAGTTCTCCAAAATGTGTAGGGAAACATGTATGGTCTGATGCACAAGATTCCTATGGTCCAAGTAAAGGATCTTCCATAGGTGATGCAGAGTAATGTGATGGGTGTACCCTGTGCATGGGTGAGACTCTTCCAATGTATTGCAAACTCCATAGAGTGCTATCATTACATGCATCTGACACCATAGAATTATATTTCATGGTTATGAGATGTACTGGTCGTATATGTATTTTGAGGGCATGAGCCCAATTTTGTACTATGACAACATATTTTTTGGACTTTAAAGGATGAAATATAAAAAAATAATTGGTCTGCGACTTTACTTGTATATGTTACAATGGATGAATGTATGAATGTGTGTTTTCTTTACTTAATTATGTGACAAATGAAAATATAAAATGCATTTAGCATATGCATAGGATACTTGATTAAAACTTCTAGGGATCTGATTATAAGTAATAAAATCAAAATATCATTCCAAAATTCGTACTCGTAGGAATCGTCGGAGTAAAGTATGATATCTCACATGAAAAATGTCGTTCAACTAACATAAAACTAACTGGGAATATAGGAGAACTTCCAAAGATCGAACACCATGTGAAATGGAATCGTGTGATAGCTCTATAATGGCACTATACTCAACCACATTATTTGTTGATTACTCTAGACAAATGCCACCTGAAGACACCAGTTTTCCCTCAGGTGAATAGATAACCCAAGCGGTGAAATCCATGTTCTGTGTATGACGAGTGGCACTGTATGTGAATTCTAATTACACTGATGATCCCTTGGACATATGTCAATCAAAGGAAAACACAATAAGAAATCCAATGACACAAAATTAAAAGAATTATATACACTAAAATATACTAATATACAAAGGTCACGCCCAAGCTCGAAGGTTCAAGCATAATACCTTTTAAGGTAGAGCCCATTTTTGGGCTCATCCAACACATTCTCCTCATAGTATTCTAATTATTGGGATCCTTTCTCTAGGACACATCGCATGATATAAGGATCGTGCCACAAGGGGTTGAACTTTCATGCCCCCAGTGGTTCCTTATCTTGGCCATAAAGAAGGACCAAGTCACCCTTAGCATATTTCCGAATTATCGTATTAGACCTTAACATGTCATTTATTTTCTTCGACGATTGTAGAGGCATCTCATCGTTTCTCATCAAGAAGTTCTAGATGTATGTTAAGAACCAAACATCAATATAACATATAAAAACCTCAGAAAAAGTACTCAACGCCTTGAAAAAGAGATAATTTCAGATAATAAGCCTCTTCGAGGGGGCAACCTCCTTTTACCCAACTTAAATGTTCAAGTACAAGATGATTAAAAATGAAAATGTCTCCTTGGTATATATAGGAGACTAGGAGGTATAATGGCCTAAAGCCGACATAATTAAAATAACATTACTAATCTAAATTACAACTAATGGCCTAAGGCGGACATAAATAAAATAGCATTACTAATCTAATATGCCCCAATTAAGGGGTAATGATCCAACATTAGGGCTTAACATGCCCCTCCCCTTGAGACAAGTGTTGTCCACAACGCTTGAGCAACTCTGGATGCTTCTGTATAAAAGACTCATCTTCCCAAGTGGAATCTTCAGCCGATAGTTTCCTCCATTTAATGAGATACTCTAAAATGGATCTATTCCTTAGCTGGCGAATTCTTGTGTCTGTGATGGCTTTAGGCTCCAATATGATTTTTCCTTCCTCGTCAAGTTCTGGCAATATATTTTGAACTGGGATCTTGTCACCTATAACCTTCTTTAAGCATGAAACATGGAAAACTAGGTGTACTCGTGAAGATGCAGGCAGCTCCAATTTGTATG
>ML779936.1:781496-793078 GCA_009831015.1 Picea engelmannii | reverse complement strand
TACCCCACTTAAATGTTCAAGTACAAGATGATTCAAAATGAAAATGTCTCCTTGGTATATATAGGAGACTAGGAGGTATAATGGCCTAAAGCCGACATAATTAAAATAACATTACTAATCTAAATTACAACTAATGGCCTAAGTCCGACATAAATAAAATAGCATTACTAATCTAATATTCCCCAATTAAGGGGTAATGAGCCAACATTAGGGCTTAACAATGTATGAGGCATTCTTCGAGATCGGTCATGTTAGTTAGGAGCTCAATTGCCAACTTAAGGGAAGGGATTTCACATTTAATAGGAAGAATAGAATCCACGTCATGGATTAACTGAAATAGTGAGAAATTGGTGGAAGTATTTTCCATGGTTCAATATGCCTAAAGTGCAGTTTAAATCATCACATGGCAATTAGATTTACTTTGACTGATATTTTTTTGAAAAATGGTTTTTAGGGATTTATTCGCAGCCTTTACTTGTCCATTTTCATGGGGACAATAAGGGGAAGAATGATTGTGTGTAAAACCCAGTTTTGATGCCATATTTGTGATCATATCATTCCAGAAGTGATTTCCATGATCAGTGACAATCTCTTTTGGGATTCTAGATTGGGCTATAATATGATTGAATACGAAAAATGATTCAATCTTACCATCAAATTTAATGTTAGGCATGGCCTCATCCCATTCAGTAAGATAATCCACGACCATGATAATATGATGGTTCCCCCCAGTTGAGGCTAGGTTGCAGTCCATGAAATCCACCCCCCACTTAGTGAAGGGACCGATGGTAACGACTAGGTGAAGAGGGGATGGGTGCGAGCACATTTTCTGAGTTAACACCTAGCAAGGTTGACACTTCTTGACTGCTTCAATGCAATCTTTAAAAATTGACAGCCAATGAACACCACACACCCCACTATGAAATTAATTGAGAATGAACTCATCCTCCTCATGAGTCAAACAATGATGAAAAATATTATCGACCCCTCGACGATACAAAGTGTCATCGATAATAAGGTAGTTCTTAGCCTGATGATGCATACGTCGTCGATCGTCTCTCGACAGATGCTGGGGGAGATTTAGGGTTTGGAGGTAGATTAAAATATCTCCATACCAAGGGTCCAAATATCATATAAGGAAGATATGTTCATCAGTGAATGAATCGTCATGAAAAATATCCTCATCCAACCTCGGGAAGTCTGACATCAGTTCTGCAAAAACTAGTGATTTCTTGGATTTTAAGGAGGAAAAATCAAGATAAAATTATTTCAAAATAAAAATCCACTTATTGTATTTCCCCCCTATGATACTCTAGTAAGGACATATTCAAATGGATTTATATTCACAACCACAATAGTCTTGTTGATTAAGAATGGTTGTCATTGATTTCAATCCTTGAAGAAAGTTTAGTAGTCAATTCCGGTAGCACAAAGGTTTGGGTAATGGAACCAAGGTTGTTTCATGCATAATGGTATGATTTTTAATATATTTTAAGGTAATACTATTCTATATGGATAGTACATGTCATGCCATTTATGGTGGTATGTGGAACGTCACATAACTCCTCACAGTTTGAGAGTTATGGCCTTACGAAGTTGGAGGACCCTCATATGTTGGCTTGAAGCCCCAAAAGGTCAAAGAAGTCAAAGATATTGAAAAGAATAAATTATTATTTAAATGATAAAGTAAAGTGACAAATTCAAGAAGGATTATTTAAATAATAAAGTGAAGTGACAAAATCAAGGAAGATTATTTAAATGATAAAGTGAGGTGACAAAGTCAAGGAGGAATATTTAAATGATAAAGTAATGAAGAAATTTCTAATTATGGAAAGTGGTTAACCATAAAAATGAGGATAATAGGTTAAGTGACCTATAAATGGGTTAAGTGACTAGGTTAAGTGACCTATAAATGGGTTAATTGACCTAGAAATAGGTTAAGTGACCTAGAAATGGATTAAGTGACCTAGAAGATGGAGAGTATAAATAAGAGGCAAGGCTCTCTCATTTTACATAAAACTTGAGAATATTGAATATATATAGGTAATTGAGGTAAACAAATGATATCTACACAGAATTTCAGAGGGAATGTGAAGAAAAGAGGGCTGGAATTCAAGGGAGGATAAATTCTTTTGATGATGCTTTCTAAGGTATGTTATTTACATGTCATCTCACCATTTTCGCAATACAATTTTTTCTAGAATGATTCAGACTGTGATATTGATAGGACATTGAGGAAACATATCCAAGTATCGGTGGTAAAAAATTCAGCTTGTGGGTCGTTGTATTTTTTGATTTACACTCTGTGGAAAATAGGGTTTGTGGCTTGTCTTGAAACTAGTCTAGAACAGGTGTTTCGGATAAAAATGTTATAAACTCTTCATAACAGATCCAAATTTAGTAAGATCAAATGTATTTGTTAGAGTACAATATTTAGTATTCCGTGTATAATTTTCAGATCAATTTAACAAATATTCCATGTGGGGCACGCTATACAAGGTTGCTCTAGAATAATCCACAATTCAACAAGGTATGTCATTTTTGCTATAACTCCTTTTCTGAGAGGTTCCAAGTAGTGACACATGGAGGAATTACATAAAACACACTAAAGAACATTGTGTATCAGTTTCAGATATTTATTCATTATAGGTACATAGTTATGATTATTTCAAGTTAGGCTTGTTGACTAATCCAAAACTAGTCATGTGAGACTAAAGAAAAGTTTGATGAAAATGTTAGTCTCTTGTTGTTAAAGTTAAGGAATGTTTGCAGGTATGTGATCATATACAAAAGTTATATTACAGAGTTACAAATCATATTTGGATGATGATATTGATAAGGGATTTTGGTTGAGGTACATGTTGGGTACATGGTTGAGACAAGTAGTTGATGAATTGGCACATACATGAGGTGTATAGTTGATGATGTTGGTACATATTGCTGAGTCATAGTTGATGAGTAGTTGAAAAATGATTTCTACATACTTGATACATGGTTGGATGCACTTGTTTATGGTACAGGTTGATTACAGGTTGTTTGGTACAGGTTGGTGCATGGTTGATGCACTTGTTTATGGTACAGGTTGATGCATGGTTCAAGTTATTGGTACAAGTTGTTCGGTGCAGGTTGATTGGTACAGGTTGTTATAGGTTGAAAGTGGTAGTGATTGATTCAGAGACAATGACAAGTTGTCTACATTTGGAATTTATATTTCAGGGTGGTTGGATGGGGAAAGGACAACTGGTTGTAGCCACCTTTCAGTTGTAGATAGAGAACATAGGGGCTTGTAGACTCCTTCTGGTTGTAGCCAGAGAATAGGGAAGTTGGATCTTCCTTCAAGTTGTAGCCTGAGAAACAAGGGGGTTGGAGCTTCCTTCCAGTTGCAGATAGAAAACAAAGGAAGTTGGTGCTTCCAATGAATGTAATTATTCAAGACATATAAGAAAAAGCATTTTGTGGTTTTCTCTCGCTTTGGGTTTCCACGTAAAACACTGGTGTAATGTGTATGTGTATGATTGTTCATTTGTGCATTGCTTATTTACTCTGCAATTATTGGATGATAATGGTACATTGATATAACACTTGGATTATATGGTTAAAAAGGATTAAATTTCTCTATTACAGATTCACCCCGCCCCTTCAGTAATCCAATAATTGGTATCAGAGCAGGCTCCTTCAGAAATCAATTTAACCATTGAAAGGTAGATAATGGACATAAGTATGCATTTTGGAGCATACAGATGAAAACATATATACAAGCACATGGATTTGAAATTTGGCAATCAATTGTAGATGGATACACATCACCAATAGTTTCGCCAACAAATGGAAAAGAAGTGAAACTTGGTCATAATCATTCCAAAGCCAAAAATGAACTTCTGAATGGTCTTAGTGAAACGGTATTCACCAAAGTTTCACATTGTAAATCCGCTAAAGAGATTTGGGACAAACTTCAAAATATTTATGAAGGATATTCAAAAGTCAAAGTAGCAAATCTTCAAACTTACAGAGGTCAGTTCGAACAACTTAAGATGAAGGAAGATGAGAATATTGTAGCTTAATTTTTACAAGTTGATGAAATAGTAAATGAAATCATAGGATTGGGAGAAGAAATCAAAGAATCTGTAATTGTTAAAAAAGTACTAAGATCTCTTCCTATGAGATTTGACCCTAAGATATCAACACTAGAAGAAAGATTAGATCTAAACTCAATAAGCATGGACGAATTACATGGAATATTCACAGCATATGAAATGAAAACTGAATAGGAAAATCCAGATATAAAATAAGTAGCCTTCAAAGAATCCAAAAATTCAAAGTAAAAGGGAAGGAAAAAAGAAGAACATAGCAGCAGTAGTGACGTCTCAGAAGATGATGAAGAAGTGGCCAAATTTGTCAAAAGACTAAATAAGGGAACTGATGGTAGGTATAGAGCTAATATTCCTTTAATTTGTTTTAATTGTGATGGTATTGGTCATTTTTCTAACAAATGTCCTTATAAGAAAAAGAGAAATGATGAAGGTTACTCAAAAGGCAAACAAACATATAAACGCAAAAGAACCACAAGAAAGTTTTCAAGAAAATCTTATGCACCAAAGAAGACATCTAATCATCAGATGAATATGAAGTCAGTGACAGTGAGACAGAAAGAGTTCTATTCATGGAAGTAGAAGACTCTAATAAATAAGACTCCGAAGAAGAATATGAAGAATCCAAAGAAGAATATGAAGAAGTCGAAGAAGAAATTGAAGAGGCAGAAGTTGTCTATCGAGAGGAGTTAATGTGTGCCATAGAAGTTATTAGAAGAGAAAAGAAGAAAAACAAGAAACTACAAGAAAAATTAGACAAGAAATAAGGCACTCAAGAACTAGAACAAATGATCACAAATTTGAAGGTTCAAATAGAAGAAGATAAAAGAATTGAAGAAGCACTCAAATAACAACTAGAAGAAAAAGACAAGATCATTGGAAATTTGGAAGAAGAGATTGTCACATTAAGAAAGCATCTTCAAAATAAAAATATGCAGAACAACTCAAAAGTTTTGGATAACATTATCAGCAGTAAAAAATATCATCATGACAAGTCCAGACTTGGATACAATCAGACAGAGAAAGGATCAAGCTCCAAAACAATAGAGCAACAAACATATCCAAAAATCTATGCAGAAACAATCAAGGGGGATAAGAATATATACAAGAAAGATTACAGGGACACTCCTCTGCCGAGAAGATTCAGATTTCATAATCAACAATCAACAGATAGTCCTCAGGAAAAAGAAGAATTTATAAGAGTACCTCCTTTCAAAACATCTTCAACTCCCACGTATCAAACTATCTTTTTGGGTTTATGTTATGCATGTAATAATTTTGGACATAAAGCTGTGAATTGCAGAGCTAACAACAGGAACAAAAAAAACTTTGAAAGTGATACACAAAGGGGTTATTCAAGAAGGCCTAGTGAAACACAGAGAAGAAGTTACAATAGGTTTGAATCTTTGAGCACTGAAGTGGAATGTTACAAATGTAACAATTTTAAACACATGGCCAAAGATAATCACAATTTTAAGTCCCTCCTAGAGAATCACAACAGAATAAAAATAGTCACTAACATGAACCTCAGAAAAGGACTGTTGGAAAATGTTTAATAGGTAGTGTATGTTTGTCATTGATGGAAAGTACAGCAATGAAGATGGCATGAGTACAGGAAGAATGTAACAAACGAGCATAAGAAGTATTTTAGGAAGACACTGTAGAGAAAGCTTGATTAGTTCAGAAGAGATAATGCAGAGGATTGTTGGTAGGTTTAACAGGAAAAGTGAGCTTGTCATTGATGGTAGGATCAGAGTGTGCATCGATGGAAAAACAGGAACAACGTAAGCTAAGGAGGATTAGCGCAGAGTCACACGTAGTGCGTAGGTGTGCACTAGGGATGAGGTTAACTCATTGCCAAAGCTCAAGAGAGATAACGTACTCAGGATCTCAAGTGTATCAAAGGTCAAGGCCTTTGACACTTAGAAATTCTTCTAAGTAAGGAGAATGTGTAAGCTTGGTAGGAGAAGCGTCAGTGATCATTGGATGCCATTTAAATTCCCAAAAGAAGGAGGATCGTCGGATATAATTGTAGACAAGAAGAACATGCAGAAGAGGAGGACAGATCTCAGGCGTCAGATCTAAACATAAGTTCTGAACATCGTTGGATCAGGGAGAACCTGCATGTTCATTAAAGTGCAAGGAGAAGCAGGTATACAAAATCCTGAAAGAAGGAGGACCGTCCATCTATGGGTAGGACATGTGGAGACAGATCAACATTTCGCTGACTGGAAAGTCAAAGGCATGAAATGCTCCAGCCTTTCACCTCTCGAACTCCCGATATGCGAAATCGTGAAATAATCTCAACAGTTAGATCGAGGCCAAATATGGACCGTTGATCAGGCACAATGAAGGCTCGTGGAGTTGCGAAGTCTCGATAAAATCTTGACTATTGATCCAAGAGGGATGCATGGAAAAAGATCAGAGCTAGTCAAAGACTTCATTTCGGAGTTTCGTGAATCGCGATTTGGAGTGACATGAATCTCCATCTAAGGATCAGTGAGATGCAAGATCATGAAAATATCAGGACCGTCAGATCACCAAGAATAAGGACCTTTGATCTGAGCTCCATCTCAGAATCTTGCCCATCGCGACTTGGAGTGACAACAATCTCCATCTAAGGAACAACGAGATGCGAGATCGCGAAAAGATCAGGACCGTCGGATCACCAAGAATGTGGACCGTTGATCTGAGCTCCATCTCGAAGCTTCGCCTATCGCGACTTGGAGTGACGAGAACCTCCATCTTAGGAACAATGATATGTGAAATCGTGATTTAATCATAGCTGTCAGATCAAGGTGTGATCTGGACCATTGATTCGACTCCATTTCAGAGTTTTGTGAATAGCGACTTGGAGTGACGAGAACCTCCATCTTAGGAACAACGATATGCAAAATCATGATTTAATCGTAGCCATCGGATCAAGGTCTGATCTGGACCATTGATCCGATTCCATTTCGGAGTTTCGCAAATCGCGACTTGGAGAGGAAAGAAACATAACCACAAGAACGCCAAAATCGCTATATGATCTAAGTTGTGGAATCAAGATCAGATCTGAACCGTTGAATCATAGGACAAGTGGAAAGTGATTGGAATTTCACTGAATTGGAGTCAATGGAGCATGGTGTGGAAACTCGCGAAATATGAAGCACCTTTTGGCACAGCCTATGGTCACCACCGGTGGTCACGAGAAGGGAAGGAGTCAGTTTAGATAAGCTCCATTTCAGGGTTTCGGGGATCGTGACTTGGAGAGTTGAGATGCCTCATCTCTAGATTCATGAAATACGAAATCGTGAAAGCGCTTTATGCATAAGCGCGTGGTCACAGCCATTGGTCACATCGATGGAAGATGGAGGAAGAAGCTATAGGTGCTAAGCTTCACCATAGGGATCCCGAAATGTCGAGTTACAAAATGGTTAAGCAGGCACAAGACTCTTTATTCTTAATCCAATGGTTCAGGTGAAGTTGAACAAGATCGAAGGGCTACTTTTGTGCTTCTCGATGTAACAGCTAAAATAAATGATGATCTCTGCCAGAGGACTCGAAGAGGACTGAGTGTGATCGCCAAAAGAAGATGAAGAGTCTCAAGGCATCTTCCAGTGGATTGAGGATTATTGATACAGGCGATTGACAGATGGAAGAGCATTGAAGCCTGTAACTAGAATAGAGAAGGTGAGCTTGACTGTCACAGAGAAGACGAAGAGTCTCAACTGCCAGAGAGGCTGAGGAATCTTAGCATAACATACAGTGATGTTGAACGAGTGGAAAAACGGCCAGAGAAGTTGAAGAGTCATGATGATGATCAGATAGAGCACTCGAGTTATGGAGGATATTGGTGTGGGATGAGCATGCAGAGGAATGGAGAATATTGCATGCACAAGATGCACATAAGCCATATATGCACGGTACAGAGAAGATATGAGGTTTCTGTTGTTGTTGTTGAAGGTGATTCATGCGTGAAGAAGGAGGAGAGTGCAGCATCTGAATTGAACAGAAGAGGAACTGTGTAGTGAATGGACATGGCGCACAGAGCATAAAAAGTAGAAGAACAGACAGCGCAAGTCGTGTGTAGGAAGGCAGTGAGGCAGACAGAGAAACGAAACGTAGCAGAACAATGATGAGTCTAGTAAGCCACTTTTGAACATTATATCATTGTAATAAGTTTCAGTTGCAAAGATTTATATTTCAGGGTGGAAGGGAGGTGCTAGGGAGGATTGTTGTCCTCATAGGTTCAAGTGGGTGCTTGAATACAGGGAGTTGTAGCTTCGATCTGGTTGCAGCCAGAGAAACCAGGGTGGCAGGGTGGTGCAAGGGAGAACTCTTTTTCTCTGTTATACAGGTTGGTGCTTGTATGATTGGAAGTTGGTGCTTCCATCTAGTTGGTGCTAGAAACAACCAGGGAGTTGGTGCTTCCTTCTAGTTGGTGCTAGAGAAACCAGGGAGTTGGTGCTTCCTTCCAGTTTTTGCTAGAGAAAACAGAGAGTTGGTACTCTCAGCAAGTAGAATCTTGCAAAACTGAGGTTGTAGCCTCATTATGAGTTGGTTCTCATATGTATGATAATGTAAAGAATGTAACTATTACTTATCATATAAAGAAAAAGAGGTTTTTACCTTGTATGGGTTTCCTCGAGAAACATCTGTCTCTGTGTTTCTCATATATGTGACTGATGTTGAATGTGCCATTGTTTATTTCCCTGCATTATTGTGATCATCATTCAGTGTTTCTGCAAAGAGTTTAAAAGAATAATAATTGTTTAAGCATGGTAACAACTAATTCACCCCCCCCCTCAGTTTCCCAACAATTGGTATCAAAGTCGGCCCCATTTTATCTAAGGGTAGATCCTAGAGCTTAAACATGACAAGCCATGAAGGGACTTCAGTCACCAGGCCTCCTCTATTTGATGGAATGAATTTTGCCTTCTAGAAGGTTAGAATGAGAACATACCTAATGGCCTTAGGAGCTTATGTCTGGGATGTAGTAGAGAATGGATACATAAAACCTATTGTGCTAGCTTCCAAGGATGATAAGTTAGAATTTAGCTTTAATGCTAAGGGAATGAATGCTATCTTGAATAGAATTGCAGAAGCTGAGTTTGTGAAGGTGATGCATCTTCAAAATGCTAAAGAAATGTGGGACAAACTCATTAACAATTATGAAGGTAATGAGAAGGTGAAAGATGCCAAGATTCAAACCTACATAGTACAGTTTGAAAAGCTACAGATGAAAGAAGATGAAACCATTGGGAAGTATTTTCTGAGAGTTGAAGAACTAGTAAATGCAATGAAAGCACTTGATGAAAAAATTGAGGAACCCTCTTTAGTTCAAAAAATTTTGATATCTATGTCAGATAGGTTCAACCCAAAGGTCTCAGCTATAGAAGAACTTAATGATATAAAGACTTTGTCTTTTGATCAACTTCTAGGAACGTTGACTACATATGAAATGAGGATAGTTATAGATAAAAGCACCTCTAGAGATGCATCATTTAAAGCAGATAAGAATGAGGATTGTGAGCCTGATGAAATTGAAGCAAAATTCGTGAGAAGATTAAAGAAAGGATCAGGCAAGTACCAAGATAAGCTTCCCTTCAAATGTTTCAACTATGGTAAGATAGGTCATTTTTCAAATAAATGTCCACATAAGAAACATGATCAAAACTCTGAAGATGAAGAGAAGCACAAATCAAGAAGATTTGATAAGAAGAAGAGTTTATGTGTAAACGATGATGACTCCTCAAAGGACACTGATAGTGACTCTTCCTGTGAAGATAAGGTAAATGACTTCATGGTGATGGCCAAAGAGGATTATGATAATGAAAGAATAGGCAGTGATGAGAATGATGAAGAAGTTGTGGTTGATATGGAAGGAGAACTGATCAGTGCACTGGAAGAGATTGACAGACTAAGAATCAAAAACAGAAAGCAAAAACAATTGCTGATACAATTTGAGAAAGATAGTAAACAACCTGATGAAGACTTTGACCTGCTAAAAGTGGAATTAGAAGAGGCAAGGAAAATCGAGGATATTCTGAAACATCAGCTATCAGAAAAGAGGGCAAGATCTGAAGCCCTTGAAGAAGAAGTAGTGAAAACTAGGAAAGAGATGGAGAAGTTTCAAACCTTGTATCATCAGAATCTGTCTAGTATCAAAGCCTCAAAAGGATTAACCACCATTCTGAATCAACAAAGAAATCCAAAGCTGAAAACTGGTTTGGGGTTTGAAGAGGGATCAAGTAGTGGTCAGCCAAGGAACAAAAAACCCATCAAGTTTGTTAAATCTACAACCAATGACAACCACAAACCTGCAGAAACAAAGGAAGACAATCAGCCGCCCAAGATGAGTAAAGAAAGAGGTGCCAGAACTGAATCTGTAGAACAAAGAAATAATGTACTCCCTGCTCAAGGACATCATCAGCATGGAAGAAATCGATTTTCTCAAAGAAGACAATCATTTTCCAGGTACAAAGAATTTTTCTATGGATATTGTTTCTACTATTCTAACTTTGGTCACAAAGCTATAAATTGTTCCTTAAGAATTAGACATGAGCAATTAAGATTTCCAAGGAACAATTTTTTTCCACAACAAAGAATGATACAACCAAGTAACAAACCATCACAGATTGCAAATTTCCAAACTAAGTCTAGAGACATACAACTAAGGAGGTCAAGAAATAATAAACAGTCAACGAGTAGACACCGCTGCAACAACAACTTTGACCTATTGAACAATGAGATTGAATGCTATAACTGTCACAACTTTGGCCACAAAGATGCAAATTGCCATCTGAAGAATTACAAAGTAGACCCAAGGATAAAGTTCTTAGATAGAAAGCTCAACACATGGAAAAGAAAAGATAGTGAAAAATGTGGTCAAGCACTTTCAACTCAAAAACAAAAGGCCTCTGGGAATATAGACAGTGGATGTTCCAAGCACATGACTGGAGACAAGGATAAGCTACTGTCCATAAATAAAAGCAAAACAAGAAATGTGATCCTTGAAAATGATGAACCAGGTAAAATCAAGGATAGAGGGATGGTGAGGTTGAGTAATGACAAAGGAGATGCCCAGTACATTCTGCTTGTGGATGGTCTGAAACATAATTCGCTCAATTCAAGTCAAAAGTGTGACAGAAGCAGTGAAGAGGTGCTCATGTCCAAAGAATGTAAGGTAAATGTAAATTCATGACAAGTGGTGAATAAAAGTATAAGGACAAACAATAATGTTGAAATTGAGTCCTCCCCTGCAAGTAAAGAAGAATATTCAGATACAATAAAAGCATGTTCAGCTAGCATTAACCCCATGGATGAAGTAGGAGAAGAACCATGTCATAAATAGGAAGCAGAAGTCTTGAAGGTTGAGAAGGAAGACACCCAAAGCAAGTCCGTAAATAGCTCCATGACCCTGAATAAGATCTTGGATAGTCAGAGATCACCAAATGACAAATCTGGTATTGGATATAACAAATAAAAAATCAGTGCTCCTAAGAAACCTGA
>ML779936.1:757035-771226 GCA_009831015.1 Picea engelmannii | reverse complement strand
GCCATACCTGGGATGTGTAGAACACCAGGCAGTGTTCTAATCCTTCCATCTATGAGTCTCAACTTGACGCTTCCTTTTCCTATGATTCTGGTTGTCGAATCATTACCCAAGAAAACATTACCTCCATCATACTTTTCATATTCACATAACCACTCCCTGTGGGGAGTCATATGAAAGGATGAACCTAAGTCAATCAACCATGCCTCATGATCTGCATGTGTGCTTGAAGAGGCCAAGTACACATCCCCTCCTTCTTCCTTGGAGGTCTTTTCTTCTGTAGAAGAATATTCTTTAGATCCCTTCTTTTTCTCAACTTTGGATCTACACTACTTCTTGTAGTGCCCTTCTTTTCCACACCTCCAACATACCCTTCCAAACTTTCCAGGAGATTTAGATCTAACCTTAGACTTAGATCTCCCACTTGAGAAATTAGATTTATTTCTTTCTTGGGAACGTCCTCTTGCAAATAATGCGTCTGTGCTATGTCCTTCCATATTCTTTCATCTCATCTCCTCTAACAACAAGGACGAGACCACTTCTTCAAACTTCAAAGAAGTTGTATTACTACCTATGGCCACAACCAGACTATCCCATGAGTATGGTAAAGAACACAACAAAATGATACATTTATCTTCATCTGAAATTTTAATATCAACAGATACTAACTGACTTACCACAGTATTGAAGGCGTTCAAATGTTCTGCCACCGAGTCTCCATCTCTCGTCCTCAAGTTATACAACTTCTTTCTTAGGAATAGTTTATTTACCAGGGACTTAGACTGATACAACTTCCCCAACTTTTCCCATAAATCTTTGGTTGTAGCTTCCTCTGACACATTTAGTAATACTAAATCGGAGAGACACAGTCGAACTGTGCTCTTTGCCTTCCGATCTGTCTTTTTCCAGTCATCTGCAGAAGTTCCTGTAGGTGTCGTACTTGGATCTACCACAATCCATTGATCTCTGTCCACCAAAAGATCTTCCATGTTGAGCTTCCACAGCTCAAAGCTTTTCCCATTAAACTTCTCGATCTCCATCTTCGAATTTCTTGCCATTTCTTTTCACCTGAAAAACAATACCGCAGATCTCCCACTGTAACAAGGCTTATCACAGTCCCGAGCCAAACCCTTGACGACAAAGGCGTCCCCCTAAAGCCAATAAAGCTTTGATACCAAATGTAAATTCTAACCTTGTACAATATCTACTGCAAACTGATATTCAGAAAAGAACATAAAATATACAATGACAAAAACAAACATTACACAAAGATTTTTCACCTGGAAACCCAAACCGGGAAAACCAACATATATTATATTCGTACATTGTGTTACATTGTTTACAATACAATATACATATAGGAGCTAGTGGCATCCAAAACCCTAACCCAATGACCTGGATTAGTCCAAAACCCTAATTCCTTAACTGGAAATAGAAAACCATCGACAAAAAACCATGTGCCGAAAAACCACCTAATATCATGTGATCCCGAAAATATGTTGTCCCAAAAAAAAAATTCGGGGGCGTTGCCCCCGAACCCCTGCACTCCCCTCTAAACCCCCTGCACGCCCGACACAGATGCTCAGACACTACTACTCATGCAAAGAATATAACACATACCCAACAAAGATAATGATTCAAAGTCTACATATCAAAGGCAATACAAGTCAATGATTGGTAGCCTACTATATGTGACAACAGCCAGACCAAATGTAATGAAGGCAGTTGGACAGGTGGCATGATTTCAAGAAACACCAAAGGAATCACATGTATTATTAGTGAAAATAATTTTCAGATATCTCAAAGGAAAAAAAGAGTTTGGATTATGGTATCCAAAAGGAAAGGATCTATCTCTTATTGCCTACATAGATGCAGATTGGGCAGGTTGTATTGATGACTGACGAAGCACCAATGGAGAAACGTTCTACTTGGGTGAGTGTGTAGTATCATGGCTAAGCAAGAAACAATCATCAATATCTATATCTATAGCCAAGGCAAAGTATATTGCAGTAGCAACATGTTGTACATGGGTTCTTTGGATGAAACAAACTTTGATAGATATACAGGTTGAGTATGATGAGCCCATTCCAATCTATTGTGATAATAAAAGTGCCATAAATATCTCAAAGAACCCGATGATGCACTCCAAGACAAAGCACATTCTAATCAAGTATCACTTTCTATGGGAACAGGTTGCAGAAAAGAACATCAGAGTTGAGTATGTGGGAACAAAAGAACAAGTGGAAGACATCTTTACAAAACCACTTCCACGGGAATCTTTTGAGTATCTTCACCAGAACCTCTCCAAAATGAATTCTTTTGAATTCTTATCTTATATGTCTTAGATGTACACGAGGAAGCACCATAAAGAGGACAGTTCATTCAGGGGGAGAAGCCCTAGATGGAAAGATACCTTTTTCATTGATCACAAAGGGGGAGAGATTCATCATATGAAGAGGACATAGGCATGGTTCCATTGGAAGCAATGGTCACAAGGATGCAGAGGACAAAGGCATGTTTCCAAGGGGATCATGAGTGATATGAATTCAATATTACATGACATAATTTTAGTACTGCATCAAAGTGTTGCCATCAATTCCAAAGGGGGAGATTATTGATTAAGATTGGTTGTCATTGATTTCAACCCTTGAATAAAGTCTGGTAGAAAATTTTGGTAGCACAAAGGTTTGGGCAATGGACCTAAGGTTGTTTCATGTATAATGGTATGAGTTTTAATATATTTTAAGGTAATACTATTCTATATAGATAGTACATGGCATGCCATTTCTAGTGGTATGTGGAACGTCACATAACTCCTCACGGTTTGAGAGTTATGGCCTTACGAAGTTGGAGGACCCTCATATGTTGGCTTGAAGCCCCAAAAGGTCAAAGAAGTCAAATATCTTGCAAAGAAGAAATGATTATTTAAATGATAAAGTAAAGTGACAAAGTCAAGAAGGATTATTTAAAGAATAAAGTGAAGTGACAAAATTAAAGAAGATTATTTAAATGATAACGTGAGGTGACAAAGTCAAGGAGGAATATTTAAATGATAAAGTAATGGAGAACTTTCTAATTATGGAAATTGGTTAATCCTAAAAATGAGGAAAATATGTTAAGTGACCTATAAATGGGTTAAGTGACCTAGAAATAGGTTAAGTGACCTAGAAATGGGTTAAGTGACCTAGAAGATGGAGAGTATAAATAAGAGGCAAGGCTCTCTCATTTTATAGAACACTTGAGCATATTGAATATATATAGGTGACTGAGGTAACCAAAGGATATCTAAGCCAAATTTCATAGGGAAGGTGAAGAAAAGAGGGCCGGAATTCAAGGGATGATAAATTATTTTGATGATGCTTTCTAAGGTATGTTATTTACAAGTCATCTCAACATTTTTGTAATAACTTTTTTTCTAGAATGATTTAGACAATGATATTGATAGGAAATTGAGGAAACATATCCAAGTATCGGTGGTAAAAAAATCATATTGTGGGTCATTGTATTTTTGGAGTTACACTCCGTGGAAAATAGGGTTTGTGGCTAGTCCCAAAACTAGTCTAAAACAGGTGTTTCGGGTAAAAACGTCCTAATTTTTTCATAACTGATCCAAATTTAGTAAGAAAAAATGTGTTGGTTAGAGTAAATTCTTTAGTATTATGTGTAGAATTTTCATATCGATTCAAAAAATATTTCGTGTGGGGCACGCTCTACAAGGTCGCTCTCTAGAATAAGCCAAAATTCAGCAAAGTATGTCATATTTTCTATAACTCCTTTTCTGAGAGGTTCCAAGTAGTGACACCTGGAGGAATTGCATAAAATACACTGAAGCACATTGTGTATCATTTTCAGATATTTATTCATTACAGGTACATATTTATGCTTATTTCAAGTTAGGGTTGTTGACTAATCCAAAACTAGTCATGAGAGACTAAAGAAAAGTTTGATGAAAATGTTAGTCTCTTGTTGTTAAAGTTAAGGAAGGATTGTAGGAATGTGATCATATACACCAGGTCTATTATAGAGTTACAAATCATATTTGGATGATGATATTGATAAGGGATTTTGGTTGAGGTACATGTTGGGTACATGGTTGAGACAAGTAGTTAATGAGTTGGCACATACATGAGGTGTATAGTTGATGATGTTGGTACATACTGATGAGTCATAGTTGATGAGTAGTTGACACATGATTGGTACATACTTGGTACATGGTTGGATGCACTTGTTTATGGTACAAGTTGATTACAGGTTGTTTGGTATAGGTTGGTGCATGTTTGATGCACTTGTTTATGGTACAGGTTGATTACAGGTTAAGGTACAGGTTGATGCATGGTTCAGGTTATTGGTACAGGTTGTTACGGGTTATTGGTATAGGTTGACAGTGGCAGTGGTTGATTTAGTGACAGTGACACGTTGTCTACATTTGGAATTTATATTTCAGTGCGGTTGGACGAGGCAAGGACAGGTGGTTGTAGCCACCTTCTGGTTGTAGCCTCCTTCTAGTTGTAGCTAGAGAATAGGGGAGTTGGAGCTTCCTTCAAGTTGTAGCCTGAGAAACAAGGGGTTTGGAGCCTCATTCTAGTTGCAGCTGGAAAATAAAGGAAGTTAGTGCTTCTAATGAATGTAATCATTCAATACATATAAGAAAAATCATTATGTGGTTTTCTCCCGCTTTGGGTTTCCACGTAAAACACTGGTGTACTGTGTATGTGTATGATTGTTCATTTGTTCATTGATTATTTACTTTGAAGTTATTGGATGATAATGCTACATTGATATAACACTTGGATTATATGGTTAAAAAGGATTAAATTTCTCTATCATTGATTCACCCCCCCTCTCATTAATCCAAGCATAGTAAGATATAATGACGTAATATATGAACTACATGTACAATGGCTAAGGCTAGATTCTCTACATGAGATTATTTAAGTTCATGACCCACTAGATTGTGGCTATGGTAGTAGATAATGTGATCATCCTTAACAAGGACCATACCAACCATCCCCTTGGATGCGGCGATGTAAAGAAAAAATTCTCTATTGTATTATGGGGGATTAAACAAAGGCATCGATACTAAGGATTTCTTAAGATCATCAAAGAATTCCTAGGCTCGCTCATCCCATATGAAAAGAGTGTCCTTCTTCAAAAGATGTGTGAAACCCTTAGTTATGTTGTCATAGTTAGATACGAAATGATTCTGGAAGTTATCCTTACCCTATAAACCTTGAAGTTGTCGAATATTTCACAGAGGAGGCATAGGATCCACCATGATGCCATGCTTAGAAACTATGAATCCTAAAAGGAAAATAGACCTGATGCAAAATATTCATTTATGAGGGTTCAACTGAATGCGATAATAGTGACATCTTTCAAATACTGGTCGAAGGTAAGTCAAGTGATCTACCCTCTTGAGAGAGTGAGTAGTGAGATCATCTAGATAAGCTTCGACAATATGCTTAAGATCGTGAAACACAAAGATCATGGCACGCTGAAAGGTCACTCCAACGTTTTTAAGACCAAAAGAAATTTTCTGGTATGCAAAGGTACCCCAAGGATAAATAAACATTGTCTTGTGTTGATCCTCAGGTTTTATTTGAATTTAATTATAACCTAAAAATCCATCCATAAAGGAAAATACTTCACATCTCACACACTCATCAATAATATGGTCAATAAAAGGAGTGGGGAAGTTATCTTTAGAACAAGATTTGTCCAGGTCTCTCAAATCCATACATACACAGACAATTTCTTTATTTTTATCTATAGGAATGGGATTGGACACCCATTCGGTCAAGGGAACTGAGTAGATGAAGGAAACAATGATTAGCTTCTATAATTATGCCTTAATAGTGGGGGCATTCCTAGGATTTACATCTCTAAGACGTTTCCAAACAGGTTTAGCATTCAAATAAGTTTTAATTTCATGTTCGACAATGTTGGGGTCAATCCTTGGCATTTATTTGTATGACCAAGAAAATACATCTTGGAATTATTTGAAGAGATCGGTGTAGATATGAATTTCCTCAGGCGAACAATCCACATTGATATATACATTTTTATTTTACCATGGGTTCAAGAGATGTCGATCGCGATGGTAGGAGAAAAATTAGCCATGTTTCCTTCTTCATGAATACCATGAGTATATAATGGAACCATGGCATTACTAACCATCTCACTTAGGTTGGACCTAAACTCATCATGTTCAATCCTCACAAGCTCTAGGAAAAACTAGGATCAATGATGCATATCATCCCAAGGCCTATCAGGACTAGACATGGAATCTAGCATGGCTTCATCCGAGGTAAATTATCATCAAGGAAATCATGTGAACAAGGTGATTGTATGGCCCATACGGGCTCTAAGATGGGATCCACCTAGTTCAATCGTTAGGAGGAAGGATCCAGGTTAACAGTAGCTTGTTGAGTAGATTGATACACCACTTCTACTGTGGATAATAGAATTTCCTTCCCGATGTGAGAATGAACTTTGTATGATATAGTCGGGGAAGGTAGGGTCCAAGGTTGTTGGCATATGAAGTATGGAAAATAACAGACCTCATCAACGATGAAGACTCACCTGAGACGAAATTAATGTACGCAATTGTTGCCATGAAATCAAAAGTAGTCATCAAGGAGGAATACATCTAGACACCAACATTCTCAGTTTCCTACTGAGAATTATCAATAACGGGGACCGAAGGCCCCACCAATGTAGTAGGACTAGGATGCACAAAATACAATTAGTCGATCGTCACAATATTTCCTTCGTGAGGAAAGAATAGAATGCAGAAAATTGATGACACAATGGTTGACATAGCGGAAGACCAATTATGCCTTAGAAAAATATTGTAGTCAAGAGGTGCATCAACCACCTCGACCTCAACCTCCATAGTATTTCCGCATAACTAGACCGGGAAAGGGGGAAGGATACCATGGGGTATAACATCCATCGAATGCAGTTAACATGGTCATGGATTGAGATAGGGGAAGAGAGCCAATGGCTTTCCAACAAGCCAAATACATCATGGATGTCGAAGCACCTTCATCAATTACAGTACGTTTGATGGTAACATTCATATACTCCAGATGGATTTGAAATTCCACGTGGTAAGGTAAGCGAGGCTTAACATCCATGATGTCAAACTTGATAACCTTTGAGCCACATGGGTCTAGATCTCCTAACCTAGATACTAAGGCATTCCTCTGTGAATGACATGTTTGGAGTACCTCCAAATTCAACATTGCATAAGGTGTTTGGCCCAAATCATTGACAATCAAGTAATTTTGGGTGGCTCTAGAATTAGGATTGTGGGTAGAGCGCTTAATGACTCCTTTCAGAATATGCAACAAAGTTTTCGAATTATCAATCTATAAAGGTGTTTCTAGAGGAGGAGGAGGCTCTGGACCTAAAACAATTTGTGAAGAATTGTATTCATGAGATCAAGTGGTTACATCAAACTGAGACTTAACCATATTGATGCATATATGGCCACCATCATGTGCCAAGGGGTTTTGAGTCCCACTCGATGCATTTCCAGTGTTGAATTTCCTTGAGGCCATATTTTGGTTATGGGGAAATGGATTAGTCAAAACGATAGGATGTTGTGCTATGAGTCTCGAAGCTTCCTTAATTTTGGGGCATAAGTGGGTAAGGTGATCACCTTCATAAAGTTTACAAGGAAACTTCACCTTCATCTTTTCTTTATTTCCCTCACCATCATTATTATTAGATTTATCATTATTATTTTCATCCTTGGATTTATTATTATTATTCTTCCCACCCTTACGATTATTAAACTGTCCTTTATTCTAGTTCCCTCCGAGTTGTTGGTCACCATTTGGTTTTGTCGATGAATATACAGAATGCACATCCACTAACGGGGTGTTGGAGGATGAAGTTGTAACTTTTCCTACTATAGAATGGTTAAGAGATAAATATTTCAGCTGGTTCATCACCAAGTCTGTAGTCTTATCATTTTTCGAGCCTATGATGTCTTCGACATGAGGCCTAGGCTTTTGTCTATGATCGTAATTCGACTGTGACACGTCGGGGATAATTTCATAAAGCATCCAAGATTGAGAATATATAAGTTCCAATTGTTGGGCTTTGAAGATGGATTATTCCTCAGATGTCACTCCAGATGTAGAAACATCCTTCAAAATGTAAGGCAATCAAGACTTGAGGAACCATTCCAACAGAAAATCTAGAGGAATGTAGGCTTTAATCAACCTCTTTTGACTACACCACTCTTGGATATGATCAGATATGTGGGTGGCTTTATCTTGACTAAAATATGATAAAAGTTCCATGTTGGCATCATAACGAACCAACAATTGGAAGTGATTGAGAAAAACCAAGACCATATGATTGAAAGTTTTGTAGGTTCCCACAGGTAGCTCAATGTACCACTTTGCGGAAACCCCCATAAGGGTGCATTGAAATAGCCTCAAATGAATAGAGTCGTCATTAAGGGAGTTACATGAGCACCATAGGTGAAAATTAGTCACATGATCACCCGAGTCCTCACGAGTCTTTCCTTCAAACTTTGGAATTTCAGAAGGAATCTTGGTGGGGACAGGGAGCCATGATGAATCATGATGCACTAGGTCATTCATCAATTTTGACAAGTATAAAAGATTTAACATGTCCAGGAAAGGGAGTCGGGGTTGTGGCGTCTGAGCCCATGCTCCCAAAAAAGACTGGTTTTCAGAGAACGCAGGCCAAACAAGGTTCTGGTATATACCATGGCCCTATCTGGTAGGATAGTATCCTCCTCCCAACTAATTCATAAAATGTTGTAAGGGAATCATTACTGAGGAAGCTGTTTGTGAAGAGAAAGCGACATTATAAGGATTACTCATATGAGAATATATGTTTCCCTCATATGAAGGAACTTCATGTAGGGGGTTGCCCATACTATAAAACTAACTCCATATGGATGAAACACCAGACGATAGAGGGAGGTTCACCATAATAAAATAATTCGTAGGAATCTACGATGTGAATAAGGAATGATGGATGGAATATAAGAAGTAGAAGGACCACCCATTTGACCACTCGATCCTAGAAAAGTGAAGCTAGGATTGGGACCAGAAGAAAGAGGATTCCAACCTACTACCATAGGGTATGGTTGAGGTATATGACCCCCACCAAATGAAAAAGGAGTATAAAGAGGCGTCATTCCCCCAGACACAAAACTAGGATTCACATGTGATGACAAAAATGAAGGATGAGAAGTGAAAATTCATGTATGGCATACCATAAGAAAAAAAATTAGTGGCCAAAGGTATTGTTTGAGTGTTATGATTTGGCATACCGTGTGGAAATAAAAAATGATTCATTCCCATGGGTTGAGAAGATACCATGGGTTAGGTAGCATTAGGTGAGGGAGCCTCTGAAATCCAAACAACTGACGATGAGGGAGTCGAGGGGACTCCACTAATCACAAAGGATATAGGAGTCGAAGGGCTTCCTGAGACATTCATATCTGACTCAGTACTCATGGTAGGATGATCATGAGCCTGGGAGGTGGAGATATATGTACCATGTTTATTAACTCTACGCCTTTTAGGATGTGGCTTTGGTAAAGGATCAAGACATGGTGGTATATTCAAAAGATGAAGAGATTGGCGAGGAGGTTAGTCTTTCTCCACGATGACTCAGAATCCAATATACAACACAAAATCCTAAGGCCAACTAATAATAAAAAAGAACACTCCTAAATAAAGATAAATGCCAATGCACACAAACAAGATATGATGGTTGAATGGATATTAGGTCAATCTACAATTTCAATGAAGTGAAATCTTTCCTAATATTCCAAAACTAATGTAAAGTAGCCAAAAGTGAAAATGCTATAAGTAATATCCAAAAAAGAAACATTTTTTTTTCAATATAATGAAAATAAAATGCAAGGAATGAATAACAACCTCACAGGCAGACCCTATTGCAAGAAAAAGATACGAGCCAAGAAGGAAACCAAGAAGTGACTATCTAGACTTGGATGCAAGACAAAAAATGAGAAAATGACAAGAAAGGATTTTTCCCAAAATATTCACCAATAAAGCGGCTTCCTATCACTCTGTAGGCACTTAACAGTTAGGACAAGGACCCAAAAAGTCTTAGCAACGAACAAAAATCACCCCTAGAAAACACTTAACTCGGCCAAAAATACTAAGAAGATAGTGTATGCGACTATTTAGGGAACATAAGCATATGTACGTTCCCTAAAGAAAGATAGCTCACTATGTACATGATTGCTAAGGGAAAAACCGTGTATTTCAAAGAAGACACTGCCTGGGCAAGGGTTAGGCCAAGAAACTTAGATACAAGGAAAAATAGAGGTTTTCAAGCAACATATGACACGGAAACTTAGGCAAATAGAGAGAAAATAAAGGATAAACAACACCCAATACCCCAAAAGGGAGATCTCCCTAGTGGAGTCGCCAATTCTATTACAAGGAAATTCTCTCTATGGATAGGGGAAAACCACAACAAACGGAATGACACCAAAAAATCAAATCTAATCTCAAGTATTTTATATAAATGAAAATGATAAAAAGAGAAGGCTAGAATCCTACCTCGTCCAGACATCCGAAGAAGACCATCATTGAGCACATGACCTAAAGCTTTATACTTGCAACTTTCCCTCAACAACCAAGATACACAATCATGTGGACATTATATAGAATGTTATCATATAAATTAGCATAATCCATTAACATACATAACAAATACACCCATGGAAAGAAATACAATTATTTTCAATATGTAAATTGGACGAGAAAAGAGTATTTATATTAATGTAATCAATAGAAGTACATAGGTGACACACTTCTTCTACGACACATATCGGAATTGAGAAACTAAGTCCCTCCATCTAGGCCTCCACCACTTCATTCCTCCAAAGAGAAAATATCACAAGTAGTAGGAGTCAATGAGGTTCTCCATCTCGAGATAGGAATAGCTTGGGGGCTAAACATAAGAAGTTCAGACTTTCAAGGACAAAGGGATGCAGACTCAATTCGAGGTGAAATTTCTCCATAGTGTCTTTTCTCTCAATGTGATGAATTGTCTCAAGTCTTGTATATGTCTCAATTTATAGCCTCCAAATGGAATTGAAGGGTCAAGTCAGAGTGTTTCTAGTATATGGAAGGTCAAGGATCATGGATCTCATGACATGGCATGTAAAACCCGACATAATTTTTAATTTTTGATCACCAAACCCAATGTACATGGGCTGTAATGGAGCAACCTATGTATACGCGAGTTGTATAACTATAGGTCGCATATATGGACAAAAATATGTATTTTTGGCTCTGGAGTGAGGAAAAAGGGGAAAAGAAGTCTCCAGAGGGAAATGGAAGGCCATCAAAACAAGATGCATGGAGTGTGGAAAAATTTTCTATAACAACACCAAGAGAATTTCACAACACTCATAGACTTGGTCAAAGAGTTTTCTATGTTTTTCAAAGTGTCTACCTTCTCCAACAACACCTTCTTGATTTCCATAATGTCTCTCATGAAATGGTATTAGACATCAATATTATTTATCCTTGAATGATAAGATGTGTTCTTTGCTAGAAATATTGAACTTTGATTGTTGCAATTTATCTTCATAGCTCTCTACTCAAACCTGATCCATGAACATAGTCGATGCATCCATATGACTTATTTGCTTGCATGAGTGATTTCCATGTATTCAAATTTTATTTTTGACATGGATACAACCACTTGTTTCTTACTCATCCAACTAATTTCTCCACTAAACATCCTAAACACATATCCATTATTCAACCTCTATTGATCCATATCTCCAGCCCAGTTAGGGTCAACAAATCCCTATACATTTACTTTCATGTCAAATTTTCAGGCTTCCCTTGGTAGTATATAGTATAATCGTTTTTTCCAAACAAATACCTAAACACTCTCTTGACAACAATCCAGTTCTCTTTCCAATGTGTCAACATGCACCTGCTCAATACTCCCATCACATAAGCAATGTTTGGTTGAGTATAAACCATCACATACATCAGACTACCAATAGCTCTAGCATAGGGAACACATGTCGTGTCCTCTATCTCTTCTTGTGTCTTTGGACATTGTTTAGCAGTTAGTTTTTCTCCCATGAGAATTATAACCTTGACTGGTTTTCAATTCTACATGTTGAAACACTTCAAGACTATTTCAATGTACTTCCTATGATTTAACCATAGATTTCTAACTACTTAATCTCTCTTAATTTCCATTCCCATAATGAAATTCATTGTGTTGATATCCTTCATTTAAAACTTGGAGGACTATTGCTTCTTCATCCCCTTTATAACATCCATGTTGTTTCCACCCAAAATCATGTCGTCAACATACAATGCTACATATATAAAATTTTCTCCTTATTCCTTGGAATACACACACTATGATCAACCTTTCTTCTCACAAATCCAAAAATAAGAATGTATGTGTCAATATTTTGAAACAACATCCTTGGTGATTGATTTAGACCATAAATGGATCTCTTCAATTTACACACCAACTCTTTCTTTCCCTTTACTGCAAATCCTTCAGGTTGTTGCATGTATATTTATTCTTTGAGTTCCCGATGTAGGAACATTGTCTTCACATCCATTTTCTCTATTTCAAGATCAAATTTTGTAGTCAGATACATTATTACTCTAATGGAAGTTAATTTTTCAAAAGGGAAAAAAATATCACTAAATTCGACTCCTTCGACTTGGGAATACCCTTTCGCTACCAATCAATCTTTCAACTTCTTGAACACCTGCTTGCTACCGATGAGTTTTCTTCCATCATATAATTCGACCAAATCCCATGTCTCATTTTTGTGCAAGGATTCCATTTCTTCTACCATGGTTTCTTTCCACATTTTACTCTCTATCGATTCAAATGCCTCCCTAACCAACTTGGGCTCATATTCAGTGACAGATAATACAAATGTAGAATGAAAATCAAGTGGACTATACCTTTTAGCTAGTTTTCTTACTCATTCATACCTCCTTATAACAGGAGACGACCATTCCACCTCTTCATTTGATTTAATCAACTTGTTTGAATTTAATTCGTCGTTCTTTATCTCAACCACCAGTTTCTATGGTATTTTCTCTCTTTGAGCTCCTTCATTGTTATGCTCTACAATAAATATAAAAATATAAATTCAGAAATATAACTCAAATGATCCACATAAAATACTCAACATTAGAAATATATAAAACCCTTGAGATAGGGTAAACACCATATATTATTCCTTATGGAAGGAATGCACTCCTAAGGAAATATTTTCTTGTTACAATAAAAATATACTTCATTATCCTCATTACATTGTTCATCCCTTTCTTATATAATACCACCTAACAAAATTCTAAAGAAGGAACCTTATAGAAATCCTTCTCACATTTATTATGTTCACACTAATATATCTAACTACCATAGTAGGCCTTATTTAATAATATAGTGGTCCTAGTCCGCCTTACATTGAATGATCTCCACTATTATCACTATGGTCCCTTTACCAGCCTAGCTACCCTACGTTACATTCCCCTTCACATGTTCTGTTGGGAAGAAACCATACAATATGACTGACTAAGCAATGTAGCCAAATTGTACCAAGTACATGAATCCATCCATCCTAATGGAAGATGAGAATGATGTTGAACTGCTATTGTGACACCCTGATATTAATCCTTATCATGCCTTTGGTGCCATAGTATTGTTTCCCTATCCCGATATCGTCCCGCAGTGATAGTATTTCTCCCTGCACCTCTTGACTAGTTTCCTTTCTGGTGCCATGCTAGTCCATAATCATTGTGTTGATGCTCATGTTGGATTACTGAGAGGGGGGGTGAATCAGTAATAGAGCAATTTGACCATATAATCCAAGTGGTATATCAATGAAGCATTATTATCCAATAACTGCAGAGTAAATAAGAAATGAACAAATGAACAATCATACACATACACATTACACCAGTGTTTTACGTGGAAACCCAAATCGGGAGAAAACCACGTAATGCTTTTTCTTATATGTTTTCAAGAATTACATTCATTGGAAGCACCAACTTCCTTTGTTTTCCAGCTGCAACTGGAAGGAGGATTCAACCCCCTAGTTTCTCAGGCTACAACCTGAGGGAAGCTCCAACTCCCCAATTCTCTGGCTACAACCAGAAGGAGGCTA
>ML779936.1:704794-743161 GCA_009831015.1 Picea engelmannii | reverse complement strand
GTGCCCATTGGAATTTTTTTCAATCAGAAAACAATTATTAGTTGGACTGTGTATAAAGATATCAACAATTTCATGATTATCCTATTTTAAGAAAAAACTTGTCAGCATGCAACTCATTTTTATTTTTCATATGTTACTCAAATATTAGTAGGTATATAATGTATACATGATATGCATAAAGTTCTATTGTGGTTTCAACCTCTATGCAATGGGTCAATATATTTTTATTTGTAAAGAAAGCAAAATCATGTTCTTCTCTGCTTGACAATTCTCCTTTCTGTGCAATAGAGGGTTTTCAAATCACGAGGCATAATTTTTTTTATCGTATTAAGAAAATAATATGTTCTCAATTGGAGAAAACCTTGGTCTATGAAAAATTCTCACCTGCTTTAGCACTTGACTATATCCCACTTGACTAATGTGTTCTTAGCACATTGTTTTTATTTGGTAGCACCATTCAGAGTTTGATTCCTGCTATAATGGGAAAACCCCCTTATGGACTACACTAGGGTTCAACATGTAGGTAGAGCTAATGGTCTAAAGTCTCCTACTTTTTATAACTACCCCAACTGTACCTCACATTCATGCATAAAATACAAAGTATAAGGATCTGGTAAATCTACCTTAAACTCTGCGTCCTGTGTCGATCCTTTTGTGTTCGGTTGTTCCTCGACTAAAAGTCTCCACCCAAGGCCAACCTACATTCACCAAAATACAAACAAGAAACTACGAACATGCATCTTATATATGAATTAGTGGATTATATGTCATAATAAAATGTAAAATAAACATAAAGATTGAACACATAATATGGCAGGACAAAAAAAGTACTTCTTTCTATTAATCTCCAAAGTTACTTACAATGAGATCAACGACTGCTCCTTGAACCTGGTCTGGGATCCTCTTCACCAAGCTCCAACTGTGCTTCCACGCATCTTTCTCCTCTTCATCTCTCTCTAGGTAATGGATTAGGCTTGCAATGGAGGAAAAAGGAAAGAATAGGGAATTTCGACTCAAAACTCACAATGTGGCTGCAAATTCTTGGGGCAAGGGGGGAAAGTGAAATGGGAAGAGTTTCACTGTTCTTATGTTTCTCCTTGGAATGAGACCCCAAAACGTCCTTTTTATGAAAAAAGGATGGTTATTCGGTTGGTTGATAGGCTATAGGCGGTGGATTAGTTCGGACACTACCCAATAGCCTGTAATCTCAACGAATTCCCTTGCAACTTTTGTGGGCATACGCAGGCTGTAATGGTGAAGCTAGCGTACGTACACATGTATTAATGGTGAATATAGCATAAATATGTGAGAAGTAGTGGTGAAAGGCGCGTACATATTCAAAAATAGTGTTTTCAAGAAGAGTTGCTTAGTGATGGCTTGGAAAAAATAGCAAGTAAGATGGCCTGATGCCAGGTATGCATGTATGGTGCAATTTAGGGTTATAATTGATGCCCCCTAATGTGTGAGGTCAGAAAAACATATGATGGACAAAATAAATTACAATATTCACCAACTTACAAAGCGAGTGAGCCTGGGACCAAAGTTTCGGAGGTGCCATTTGCAAAAAATAATAATTGTCTCACCAAGGCGTGCATACTCATGCTCGGGATGAAATAAATTATGGTTGTCAATCAAATAAACTAATTTCTTACGGTGCTTAAACAATTATAACCATTTTAAACTCATTATAGAACACTCAATGATGATCACAATAATGTAGGGAAGTAAACAATAGAGTATTCAACATCAATCACACACATGAAGCACACAGAGATAGATATTCTTGAGGAAACCCATAAAGGGAAAAAACTCTTCTTCTTGATATGATAAGTAGTCTTTATTTTATGTACCTTATCATTCGTATGAACGCCAACTCATTGTGAGGCTACCACCTCTATTTTTCAAGCAACAACTTGCTGAGAGAACCAACTCTCTGGTTTCTCTAGAACCCACTAGAAGGAAGCACCAAATCCCTTTGTGTTCCAACACCAACTGAATGGAAGCACCAACTTCCAGTCACACAGGCAACAACCTGTACAAGTTGCAACTTGTTGAGAGCACTAACTCTCTTTATTCTCTAGCACCCATTAGAAGGAAGCACCAACTCCTTGAGTGTTCCAACACCAACTAGATGGAAGCACTGACTTCCAGTCACACAGGCACCAACCTGTATAACAGATAACAATAGTTCTCCCTTGCACCACCCTGCCACCCTGGTTTTTCTGGATGGGGACAAATGGAAGCTACAGCTCCCTGTGTTAAAGAACACGCTTGAAACATTGAGGACAACAGTCCTCCCTAGCACCTCCCTACCACCCTGAAATATAAATCTTTTCTTTATTAATTTTATCACAGTGATACAACATTTTTTCAATGGCTTACAAGTCTCATCATTGTTCTTCTACACTGCTCTCCTCTACCTGCATCAGTGTATTCTTTCTTGCATACCCTTGTGCTTTCTGTTCTTTTGTGTTTTATCCTCTATAGCATTTATATGCTCTGCTCTTTCTCCTTCTACGCAACACCTCATTTGTTCAGCTTTTCTTCTGCCTTTACACTCTGTGTGAACTCTGCATTCCATTTTTTGTGCTATTCATCTCTAATTTAGATTGAGCTCCTAGTATCCTTCTACCCACATGCCTATCTATCAGAGAAGCACACACACTTCTCTATTCTTCATGTATTTCTCATGCCAAGTCTTCTGCCAAATCAACCTTGCAACTCTTAGTATTCTCTGTGGTTATACCCAGTCTGTTCATCATGAATGGTTGTTTATCCTGAGATTCCTTGGCATCATTGGCAATAGCAGTCTTCGACACTTTTGCATATGTCAATTGTATCTATGATTAATCTTCATACCACTGGTAGTTACCTCGAGACTCTTCATCTCCTCTGGCAGTCACCCTACAACTCCTCGAATTCTCTGGCAGATGCAATCACTTCATTCTGGTAGTTAGTGAGAAAACCTCTACGTGTTCATCCCTTTGGAGCCTTTTCCCTTCCTAAGAAAAACTTTACAGTGGGAGCAATCTCTTCCTGCTAAGCCCCTTCCTTTCACGTGACCACTGGTGATGACCATACACCTAACCAACATTCATTTTGTGATTTTGCATTTCGCGATGTCGACTACGAGTCACCTCGATATTCCCAACTCGCGAAACTCTAAGGTGGAGCCTAGCAATGTTATCTCCTTCCTTAACCTTCATCAATGTGACCATGGTTGTGACCATAGGGCTCACTTATGAAACTATGCTTTCCATATCAATCGTCCAAATCTCTCTGTGATTCAATGGTTGAGATCTCCTTTTCACATTTTGGGACTTCGCGATTCGCGATGTCAAAGGTTGGCTCACCTCCCTTCTTTCAATTCTCGAACTCACGATTGTGTTAGATCAATGGCCCACAATCCCTTGTGATCCAATGACCCATATATTTTTGTGACTTCGCATTTCGAAGATTCTACTGTGAGTTTCCTTGATTCTCCCAACTCACAAAATCTGAAATACTCCCTTTGATCGACGACTGCGATCAAATTGTGATTTCGCATTTTGTAACTTCAAAAGTTAGAGCACCTCCTTTCTTTGAATCTCGATTTCCTGATACCTACTCCAAATCATTGGCCCATGATATTTCATATTTCAATAGTCTAGATCTCTTCTTTGAGAACTCAGTCTTCGTTCTTTTTCATACCTGATCAACGACCCATGACATTCCTCAATCTAACGGTCCAGATCAAATCGAAAATTCACATTTCGTGAGTTCCTCCAACTCTCACCTTCGACTCTTCCAGTTCGTGAGTCAGCAAAATGTTGATATCTCACCATGTGTCCTTCCCAGCATCAAAAACTAGGATCAACTCCAATCTATCCCTTGCAAATATTTCAAAGTTTGATTCTTCGAACTCCCGAATATTTTTCCACCTGAAAACCCTGATGATGGACAGTTCCGATTAATTCATAACTTGTCTCGTGCACTTTCCTTGGGATCTAATGGTTGTTGGTCCATGTACTCAGATATAACGGCTGAGATCTGTTCTCCTCTTCTCTGCGCACTCGTTCCTCCTGTCTGGACTCTGATCTGATGGCCCATATCATTCACAATTCTTGATCCAATGGTCGCTATCGCTCATCCTCCTGAGCTTTGGCTTTGCCAAACCTCTAAGTGTCAAAGGCCCCGACCTTTCATCCTTCTACGAGCCTTGATGTATGGGATCTCATTTGCGTGTCTCAAAATGCTATCTCTCCTGAGATTTAGCAATGAATTTAACCTCAATCCTAGCACACACTTTTGATCTGTGTGCAACTTGGCTCTATCTCTTCTAAGATTCTCGAGCTTTCTCTTATTCTTCCAAAAATAATTCTAGTGCCCGCCTGACACATTTTTCCTATAATCATGCTATTTTTATTGTTGTTCTTTCCTATAAACATGTCATCGTCACTGTTGTTCTTGTCATCAATGACAAGAACACTCTTCCTGTAAACATGCCAACAAATGGCATGTAGTATAATCAATCCCCCACTTGGTGAAGGGGTCGATAGTAATGACGGGAAATATGGAAGTGGGGTGTGCCCTCATCTACCGAGAGAAGATATGACACGGGTGGAACTTCTTGACTGATTCAACGCAATCTTTGATCAATGTCAGCCAATAGTAACCGGCTCGTAGAATATTTTGGGTTGTTTCCAACCCAGACAAATGACCACCACATGCTCCAGTGTGGCAGTCATTAAGTACGAGTTATTCTTCAATATACACCTCGATGATACAGAGTGTCATCGAGTATGAGATAGTTATTCTCTTGATGGTGCATACATCGATGCTCATCATGAGAAGTAGAGGCGAGGCACTTCACAGTATGGAGATAGACTAGTATATCTCCATCCAGGGGTCCGAAGACGAAATCAGAAAAATATCTCCTTTAATCGATGATTCTTCGAGCGTAACATCACCCGACTCGACCGAAAGTTCCGAGATAAGTTCTGCAAAGACCAATGACCTTTTAGATTTTGCTGAAACAAAATCCAAGTAAAATTCTTGGAGGATAATTATCCATCTACTGATATTTTCGTCGATGACACATCGTGTCAGCACGTATTGAAATGTATTCACAATGACAATGATGGTGGTCTTACGAAGCATAATATAATGATGGAACCATTGGAAAAAATGAACCGCTGCCAATGCTATCTTCTCAACGTGGGAGTAGTTGAGTTCTGGTCCAACCAGGCCTCGGCTCAGGTAATAAATCACATGCTCTTCAAGTAGATCATCCTCTTGAACTAAGACCATACCGATGGTTGACTCTGCAACGACCAAGTACAATAAGAAATCTTTAGCATAATTAGGAGGCCAGAGTAGAGGGGTAGATGTGAGGGAATGTTTCAATGCTTTGAAAGAGCACTGAGTAGATTCATACCAATGGAAAGGAACTCCCTTCTTTAGTAGACGCATAAACCCTTTTTTGATCTCGCCATAGTTTGTGATAAAATGTCAAAGAAAAATTGCTTTACCCTATAAGCTTTGAAGTTGAGGGACTGTGCATGGGGGAGGCAATTGAACTATCACCTCAACCTTTATAGGATTGACCATGATCCCTGTTGTTGACAATATGAAACCTAGCAAACAACCCGATGTCACATAGAAACTGCACTTGTTTGGATTCAAGTGAATCCGATCGTAGTGACATCGCTCAAAGATAAGTCAAAGGTGCACAGGATGATTAACTCTCTTACAAGATCATGACGCTAAATCATCGAGATAAGCCTTGAATATATGTCTTAGGTCATGGAAAGTAAAAGACATGGCCTGCTGAAAAGTGGCTCCAACATTCTTCAGGCCAAAAGGCATCTTCTGATAAGAAAATGTACCCCATGGATAGATAAAAGTTGTTTTATGTTGGTCTTCAGGCTTAATCTATATCTAATTGTATCCCGAAAAACCATCCATGAAATAAAAGACCTCACAACCTGCACACTCATCGACGATATGGCCAATGAATGGGGTGGGGAAATTATCCTTTGGATAGGCCTTTTTCAAATCATGAAAGTCCATACATACACAAATTGTTCCCTACTTTTTGTTGACCGAAACCGGATTTGACACCCATTGAGTCAACTGAATGGGGTAGATGAAATCGACTTTAATCAGTTTCTCTACTTCAACCTTAATAGCTGCCACTTTCCGAGGATTGACCAGACAAAGATTCTACCGGACCGTCTTGGCATCAGGATAAGTTTTTATTTCATGTTTGACAATTTTTGGATCAATGCCTATCATTTCCTCATAAGATCAGGAAAAAACGTCATATAATTCTTTAAATAATTCTATGTAGATTCGAATCTCCTCGAGGGAGCAGTCTGCTCTGATGAAGACATTCTCCATGATGTCAGGGGTTATGGAGATGTCAATAGGTATCATTTTAGCGATGGTTTCCATATTACCCTCGGCATAAACTGTGTGTGTAGCCAGAGGATTAATAGTAGAAAAATTATCTCTAGTCATAGTCGACACGAATTCTCCTACCTCTATTCTTCCTAACTCTGGGAGAAAATAAGATTTGTGATGGAGATCATCCCAGGGTCTGTTTGGACCGGTAAATACCTCTACAATCATCTTGATAGAGGGAAATACCAAGTATAAGGAATCGATAGTGGCAGGCGAACCTTGAGCCCAAATAGGCTTGAGAATTGGATCTAACTTCAGTGCATAAGTCAGATCGGGTTTGACGGAAGCTTGTTGGACAATAGAGTATGCAACTTATACCATGGAAAAGGGCACGGACATGCCATGGTTCCTTATCCCTTCCATCGTAGCTAATGGGGAAGGAAGAGTCCACAGATCGGTAAAGTAAGTCGTTCGAAACGATGACACTTGAAAGATTTTAGCCTTAGACTAGTCAGGGACAACCTATATCATCTTGACATCGTCAAACAGAGGAAGGTAATTGAAAGTTCCTATGAGAGGTGGGCACAAACCAACCCCTACATTGACGATGTCAGGATGTGGGTTTTCAATCATCTGGATCATGGATTCCCCCAATGAAGGGTCAAGCCTAGAGAATGACAATTGATCAATGGTCACAATTCAGCCCTCGTGTGGAAACAACAAGACCCAAAAAATTGTGGAAACCACTGCATGCATGGAATATGTCCAACTCCTTCCTAACAGGAGGTTGTAGTCGAGAGGTGCATCAACCACTTTAGCTTTGACACACATGGTCTTCCCTCCCAATTGCATGGGGAAATAAGGGATGATTCCATGTGGTCTGAAAGAACGATCGTCGAAAGAAGTAATAAGGGTAGGTGACGAAGAAAAAACGGGTTGGCCGATGGCCTTCCAACACGCCCACGAGATCACACATGTCAAGGCACCCTCATCAAACACAGTGAAAAAAATCTTTCGAGTAAAAGATTTTGTGGGGTGAGCCACTACTATCTCAAACACAATGTGGTATGGGAGACGAGGCTTCAATTCGGTCGTATCAAGCATTATCTTTCCCGGATTATAGGTCTCAATGGATCCTAAGGTAGCTAGAAGAGCCTTTCTCTACGAAGGGCATCTCTAGAGGACCTCCAAAGCAGACATCGCTCAAGGGGTTTGTGACAAATCCTCCACCACAGAGTAATTCTAGGCGGCCCTTGCATTTGGATTGTGTGAAGCCTTCTTGAACACCCCTTTCAGGATGTGTGTCATTGTTTCTCCCATCATTCTCTCGATATGGAGAGGAACATATGGGTTCTCGGCTTATTTTCCCTTTTCAACAGTGCTTGGCATTCCGTAATCATGTGCCCTAGTAGCTATGTAAGTATCACCCTTCAACATATAAACATCCGCAGCCGAGGGGTTACTAGAATACAGAGGGGGTCCCTGACTGCCCCCTTCCGTGATCGAAGAGGCTTGAGTCAAATTTTTCCCATGTGGAAATGGGTTTGTTAACATAGCAGGCTGCTTCTATGCCAATAAATTACAGGCCTCTGCAAGCCAAGGGCACAAGTGAGTTAGGTGGTCTTCTGCGCAAAGGTTACACAGATAGTTTGACTTCTTTTTCTCTATGTTTCCCCTACTATAATTATTGGTGGGTTTATTATCCCACTTACCCTTATTTCGTTGTTTCTTCTTTCCGTCAGGATGTTGGTTGGCCTTCAGTTTCATCAATTGCACACTATACATCCAACATTTGAATAGGGGGTTTAGCTGAACTAGTGGTTGGGCTGGCCACTGTCTGTTGTATCAATAATTGTTGCAATTGATTCGACAGTTGATCAATGGGCTTCTCTTGTGCTGAGCCAACGATTCCATCAATAGGTGGTCCAGACTTGTGTCTCGTCTTTTCAAGTATAGACCGTGGTGCATATTGAAAAACCTCATAAAGTAAACCAGACTGAGAGTATATTAGTTCAAGTTGTTGAGCTCTCATTATCACCTCTTCCTCTAAAAGTACCCCTGACATTGCAATGTCCTTGGATAAATGGGGTACCAAATACTTAAGGAACCATTCCAGCAAGAATGTTGGTGGAACTAGTACTTTTATCAAACTCTTCCAGTGCCTCCATTCTCGGATGTGATCTGAGATATGATCAGCCTTTTTTTTCTCAAAGTTGGCCAGAAATTCAGTGTCGACATCGTATCTCACAAGTAATTGAAAATGGTTTAAGAAAACCATTGCCAATTTGCCAAAAGTAGAGTATCTTGAGCAGTCGAGTTCGATGCACCATTTCGTGACACTCCTGATAAGAGTGCGTTGAAACAGACACAATTGAATGGAGTCCTCTCTCAAAGAGTTGGATGAGAACCATAGGTGAAACGTGGTCACATGATCGTCTGGATCTCCGTTATGCTTACCTTCGAACTTCATAATGTCTGAGGGAAACTTTGTCAAGGTGGGAGGCCAACGCAGATCGTGACAGATTGGGTCATTTAACAATCTTGAAAAGTCTGGAAAATGCAATGTTGCCAGAAATGGTAGCTTGAGTTGTTAACTATGTACAGAAGGAAAGGAGCCTAGAATTTGGCTGGCACTAGGTTTCTAAGAAAAGTTAGGTTGTTGGCCCAGGTTCTGGTAAAATCCATGTCCTAGGCTAACATTCGAATACTATGCTTGCTGAAACATCATCGAATGACTCTCATAGTAGGTTGTTGAGGGTTGGGAAGGGATTTCTCCCGACGTTGTGTTTCAAAGGTTTTGGAAACGGTTTCCCCCTACCGATCTGATGAGCATAGGCACAGATCCTTGCCCAGGGTTCCATTGACCATGGAATGGGTTTCCCCCAATCAACATCCCTGACGAGGGGATTGATCCCTACCATGGATATCAGGGTCCTTGAGAGGTGTTTGCCTCATGTGCAGGAATAGTACCCTACATAGGATTTTATGATCCAAAACCAAGGTTTCCCATGGTCGAGATGACAACTGACGAGAATGCGTTGTTACCAAATGCACCGAACAAAGAGAAAGACAAAGAACCCATGTGTGTTGTTGGAAGAAGGTCCTTGACTACCTGCTTAGGCGGGCTGTTGAGAAGCATTCCCGAGCGAGGGGGATGAAGGAGGTATGTGACCCCCACCGTAAGGGAAAGCATTATAGGGGGCTGAGGTGCACCCCATGGACCCTTGAATACGAGCGTTTGAGCTCCCTTCCCCCAGACCCATGTTCTATAGGGTGGAGTAGGTGAGGACCAAGTTCATATCAAAGTTGGGCATCCTGTATGAAAATGGAGGACCCGTCGCACTCTGTGTGAATGGTTCAGTGATCACTGCCATAGATGGAATCAGACCGATTCCTGAGGTAGAGGTGGTCAATACCATAGTGGTCCGGATCTGTGAAGGTGAGTTAGGAAGCAGAACTCCCCCAGTGGTGGCAGGTGTAGAGGGAGTATGAGGACTCCTTGACGAAGTAGAAGCATTTTCTTCCATCATTTCTTGTAGAATTATCTGATGCTTGTGATGTTTTATCCTTGGGGGGACAACTTGAACCAGGATGGGCACTGACAAGTCAGTGATAAGAGAGTTATACGGACCAAGGGCTTCTGCTCCAAGGTCAGAAATAGTCGATTCCTCCGGATATGAGTGTTGTCATATTGGAGTTGCCTTGGGCACAGTTTCTTGTGGCCCAGTTGCCTCAAATGACCCTTGCTAGACAAGTCTTCACCTTTACGGTGGCAGTGGTGGCTCCAAATTAATCGGCGGCAAACCCAAAAGGCTTTGCGACTGATGGGGCTCTTGATATTCCACTGTGTAATAATATCAATGACACAGTAAGGATTTTTAACGTTGAATACCAAGCACACACTAGAAAAGTTCCTAGAGATAAAGAAATCAAACCACTAACTAGTTGGAAGAACAGTTACACCAACAAACACTAGAGAAACTTACCAGTGCAAGTGCAACTCGAACACGGAAGCACCCTATGGGTATGCTTTTCAAGGCGTGGCCCAATGTCTGCCCTAGGTATCGTGGTATACCCCCACAGTCACCTATGTAAATCCATAAAATAAATGCAACTAGGTTACCAGCTCGTGAACAATTACTAGGCAGGCACAATCGACAGTCAAGTGGACCGCAATAAGCAGGGTATCAAGCCCGAAACCTATCGAGGGTATCGAAAGAAAGTGTTCTGGAAGACGATTGATGACCTCGAACGGATTTGAGACCCATGAAGCTTTGTGGAAAATACGATCAATGGAATCCCCAGACAAGTCCTCTATATGCGTTCCCCACTACGCTTGGTTCAGCTCTGGAGGGGTTATCTCCGCTACCTTTATGCATGCGACCTCATTTTTATCCCCTGTGTTAGAGGGGGGTCCCGGATAATTTCCACATTAATGGACTTTTTACACTCCCTAGCACAGACTCCTATGTTTGTTTTATAGCCTTGAAGAGTTTTCTCTCCAACCTAAATCAAGGCTCTAGCCTAGACTAGTTGATGGACCCTACAAACATAAAGTCTAATTAATTTTAACTAAGCATTAATTTTAAGTGGCTTGTCTTAAGTCAAAGGAACGGAAATGAAACTAGTGGTGTATTTTAAGATATGAAAGAGAAGAACAAATACTCGAAGAAAAATTACTTCTTTTGACAAATAAAGATTTGCAATTTTAAACTCTTTAACCAACTTTTCATAACTACTTTTTCTAAGATCTTTTAAAAGAAACACCTAAAAGCAAATTTTTTCTGACTATGAGCTACTTAAAGTTCTAAGCATTCAGTAAAGAACTTAAAGAAAAGAACTCTTTCTCCTTAAAAAGACAACTAACCTAACTACTTAACCAAACAATGGAATGAAATCTTTTTATTTTATTTTTGTTTATGATTTAAAATAAGAAACTTGAAAATCAATTCTTTTTCTTTTCTTCTAAAGCAAGAAAAAGGGAAAAAGTGAAGACAAGACAATACCAAAAACTGACTTCTGTTCCACTGTGGATCACAGGGAGTCACTGATGATACCAAACAGGTTGATCAGAAAAGACTCACAGACTCGTCTAAAAACCCTTTCAAAGAAAACACAAGAAATCTCTAAAAGATAAAGAAACTGATGTCAAACCCAGGCTAAGGACTGTAACAACAGAGACCAGTACTAGATCAAAAAACCCATTAGAAGTATGACTTCAATCAGGGAAGAGGTTGATTGCCTCTTCTTGAAAAAAATACTTTCTTGACACATGCACACTACTGACACTTAAGCATCCTACGTATGTACGCGGGCTGTCCAAAGGTAGGGCACATATATATGCATGCACACCCACTGTAGGCCATGTACACCTCTATAAATTCTCAAAAAATAAAACTAACAGTCAAGCTGACATGGCAGGGAGTACTGGTATGGCAGACCAAAATCCCTTAAAGACTCAGAAACTTACAAAAAACTCAAAAAAGGTAATCAAACCAATTAAAACACCCAAATATATCCCCTAAAAACCCTAGAGGCTTCCCCAATATGTCGCCAATTCTACTATAGCGGGAAAAACCCCTATTGACTACACTAGGTTTCAACATGTAAGTAGAGCCAACGATCTAAAGTCTCCTACTTTTTATAACTACCCCGACTATACCCCACATTCATGCATAAAATACAAAGTATAAGGATCTGGTAACTCTACCTTAAAATCTGTGTCCAGTGTCGATCCTTTTGCATTTGGTTGTTCCTCGACTACAAATCTCCTCCGAAGGCCGACCTGCATTCACCAAAAGATAGACAAGAAACTACGAAAATGCATCTTATATATGAATTAGGGGGTTAGATGTCATAATAAAATGTAAATCAAACATAAATATTGAACTCATCATATGGCGAGACAGAAAAAGTACTTCCTTCTATTAATCTCACAAAGTTACTTACAATGAGATCAGTGACTACTCCTCGAACCTGGTTCGGGCTCCTCTTCACCAAGCTCCAACTGTGCTTCCACATATCTTTCTTCTCTTCAACTCTCTCTAGGGAATGGATTAGGCTTGCAATGGAGGCAAAAGGCAAGAATGGGGAATTCTGGCTCAAAACTCACAATGTGTCTGCAAATTCTTGGGGCAAGGGGGGAAAGTGAAATGGGTAGACTTTCATTGTTCTTATGTTTCTCCTTAGAATGAGACCCCAACACCTCCTTTTATATGACAAAAGGATGGTTATTCGGTTGGGTGACGGTCTATAGGAAGTGGATTAGTTGGGAAACTACCCAATAGCCCGTAATCTCAACGAATTCCCTTGCAACTTTTTAACTTTTGCAAATTTTGTGGGCATACGTGGGTTGTAATGGTGTAGCTAGCATATGTATGTGGGAAGTAGTGGTGAAGCTAGCATACATACATGGGTAGTAGTGGCGCAGGGTGTGTACATCTTCAAAAATAGTGTTTTTAAGAAGAGTTGCTCAGTGATGGCTTGGCAAAAATAGCAAGTAAGATGGCCTGATGACAAGTATGCTTGTATGGTGCAATTTAGGGTTATAATAACGTCTATGCAATGGGTCAATAGATTTTTATTTTTGAAGAAAGCAAAATTTATGCAAGAGCATCTCTCCACGTCAGCCAGCCAGCCAGCTAGCCACGTTGAGTGCATGCATTCAAAGCTGAAGAGAGAGGCGCAGTCCTCATTTAAATATGAATTGAATGTAATTAAATGTTTAAGCTAGTGAGTTGTAGAGTCGTTCCTTTGTGCAGGCGTAGAGTAGATCAGCCTTTAATGTTTGTAAGGATGAGATCTAGTTCCAGATGTTGGACTAGACAACTATTCAATGCAATTGAATAGGGTAGGTAGGTTGGAGGGAAGCGCTCGAAGAGCCCCCTCAGGTAAAAGAGATTTTTAGTATCTCATTTTGTGTAAGAAGTTGAGTTGTAGAGCCAGAGAGAGCTCGAGAACACCTTGTAATTACAGGCGTTTGCCATTTTTAATATAAATAGATGCAGTTTTCCTGCATGAATTCTGTGTTATGTGAATGTTTGTGAGTGTTCTTCTATGATGTAGATGTATGCTGTTATCATGCATTTGTAGGAGTTTGTTTGATTTTAGGTGAAGGTCTTTGAGACTTCACACCAGGAGGGTGTGACAGAACACTATGGGTTCTGATAGCCGTGCACAGAGGTTGCACTTCTGAATTCTGCGGGTTCAGACAAAGACGTGTTGTGGCACAAGAGCTGGAATCAACAACTCGGTGAAGACCTCAAGGTCACTGAATACCTTGGAGGCAAGTTTGTGTATCAGAGACACGGTTGTAGATAGAACTTAGCTATGAGTTCTGTAAAGCTCTGCCAAGTGGGCATTCAGCATAGGCACAAGGTGCAGTTGGAGGAACTCTATTGTGAGTTCAGACAGAAGCCAGAATCATTGAGGATTATGTGAAGCTCTGCCAGGTGGGCATTGAGCCAGTGCAAGGAGTGCACAAATATAGAACTCTGCTATGAGTTCAGGAAGAAGAGATAGAACCACTGAGGATTCTGAGAGTTCTTCTAGGTGGGCATCGAGCCAGTGCATAGGTACACAGGAGAAGGAGGATAGAACTGTTGAACGTTCTATGTAAAAGACACTCTGCCAGGTGGGCATGTGAGTTACTGTGAAGAAAGGCACAGGAGAAGAGAAATCTTTGAGTTTTGTAATTGAGGGAAGAATCCACTGAGGGATCTTCACAGGGTTGTTGAACACCCTGCAGCACTCAGCAAGAAGTTGCTTGAGCAGAAGGATAGCCAGGAGGGCATCCATATTTCTCCATCTACAGGAGAAAGGAAGAAAGACAAAATCCCTTAGGGGTCTGAGTGATTGAATATCTTAGGAGAGGCAACACTGTGTGTGCGTAAAGACTCTGCAGAGGCACAGAAATCGAAGACTCCTTTGAGGATTCAGAAGCAAAGCTTAGGAGGAACAACGTTTTCATACGCGCGGTGAAGCTCAGGGTCGAGGAGTTCGTAGAGGAAAAGGAGGACAAAGGTTAGAGCCTTTGAGAACTTGAAATTCTCCCAATATTGGAAAGAAAATGCGCAAGCTGAGGAGGGAGCACAGTAGCTGTCAGATCGGCTGGAGAAAGAGATCTGGACCGTTGGTTTCTACGTCTAGGAGGAGCTAAGGAGAAGCCTACAGAAGGGAGAGATCAAGAGCCGTTGGATCTCATTCAGAAATCCCATCAGCCGTCAGATCGAATAGGAGGTGCATGGGGTTTAACCCTTCTCACGCTAGATAGAAGTCCCGACAGTCATCGGGATATCGACGTTCGTGAAATCGGGAGTCATGAGGACAAGAAATCGGGAATTTCTATAGGAAAAGTCTCGAGAGCGATCTGGACCGTCCGTTGGTGGAGACACGTGGCGGAGATTGAGGCATCAGGAGTCAGAATATTGGCATTCCCGTGGACAAGAGATCGGGGAAGTCCATAGTGAAAACCCCGATATAATCTGATTCATCCGTTTGGGGAGACAGGTGTCAGAAATCCGAAGAGACATCGGTATATCGACACTCAGGAAATCGGAGTTCCTGAGGTCGTGAAAGTCGGGACATCAGAAGTCTCAAAATCGCGAGGAGCGATCAGGACTTTCCATCAGTGGAGGACGCGTGGCAACGATCGGAGCCATCGGGGAAAGTCTCGATAGGAGGACGTCTATCGACGTTGTGGTCATCGGGATATCAGGAATCCTGGTGACAAGAGGTTTGGGCATTTCGGAATCGCAAAGTTTGAAAATCTAAAAAGGAGGAAGGTGCCATCGTGGGGCCAACTGTTAGCATATCGGAGAATCGGGATTCGAGGGATCGGTAATCTTGTGGGCAAATGTTTTTCAGCATTTGAAACCTCGAAGCCCCGATAGGTGGTATGACTGTGGTCATATAGAGGGAGGTCGTATGGACCCAAAAGGTCTATCCTAGGGGACTAGTGGAAGCTGACGTCATATCAGAATATCAGGGATTCCAAGGACAAAATGTTTATGCATTTCGACATTGCGATGTTCGAAACCCCGATGGGAGACAAGGTTGCGGTCTTGTGAGATAGTGGTCATGTGGGCCAGGAGTCTAGCCTGGAGGGCTAACGAGAGTTGGAGCGCATCGGGATTTTGAAGTCCAAAACCCCGAAAGAAGGATAAGGCTGCGGTATTATGAATTAGCGATCACATGGACCAGAGCATAGCCAGGAGGGCTAACGCGTAAAGGGCGCGTATCAGTGAAATTTCTCATCGGAGATCGGGGATTCAAGAGGATAGGAACTCTTGACTTCGGGGATCACGAAACCCTGAAACCCAAAATTAAGATCAGGGAAAGATCACGGATTAGTGCAGAAAAGTCGTGTATGTGAGAAGGACCTGTGGATCGGGTTTTCACAGAGATTCCATTGAGATTCCAAGGAGCTAATTCGGCTCAAAAGGGGAATTTAGATCGATCCTGAGAGCGGGTGAGTAGAGGTGACTCTCGCCTGCATCAAGTGGTATCATAGCTTGATTCTTGTCTGTATATCTCAAGTAGGAAGAGGCATGAAGAGGTAAAGAGAACTCTGATACATTGCATCAAGTGGTATCAGAGCTTGATTCTTGTCTATATATCTCAGGCAGGAAGAGGTAAAGAGCACTCTGATACACACATCAAGTGGTATCATAGAAGGATTCTATTTGTATATTGCGAACAGAGGAGAGAAAAGAAGACAGATCCCTGGAGACTCTATGATGATTGTTTGCAGGTAGGTGACAATCAAGAAGGCAGTCGGGGAGACTGTAGGAGGATGAAGCTGGTAACACTCTTGGTGTAGAGTGACAGCAGCAGGTTTGCTAGGAAAGCAAACAAAGACAACACCATGGTTACTGAAGACCATAGGCATGATGGGAGGAAAAGAAAGGCAGAAAAGCTTGCAGAAATGGATAAAGAGCTCTATGAATTAAAGGCAGACATAGAAAAGCTCGAATTGAAGATGCGGCAGGATAAGAGGTCGAGATGGATGCGCGAATGGCCCATGAAGAAACCGAAAGAGAAATGGCCAGTCAAAGAGTTGATGGTCATAAGACAACGTAGGCTCTTAAAAGGATGGTTGAGGTATGTGGAAAACCTCGATGGACCTAAGGAGGTGGTTCATATATGTGAACTAGAGACTGGGAGAGATCTCAGTGAAATGGGATCATTTGAAGATCTCAAGAACTGCCAGGAGGGCAGAGAAGAAATTCCAATTTTCCAGGTGGGCAACGAAATGAGATCACTGTGGGATCTCACGGACTATCATGAGGATAGCCAAGGAATTTCACATTGCCAATTGGGAAATGAAATGAGGTCGCTACGGGATCTCGAAGACTGCCAGGAGGGCAGCGGAAGCATCTCAGATTGCCAGGTGGGCAGAGATGAAAATTCGAGACTATCTGAAAGTCTCATGGACTCGGAGGTGAGTTCAATTCAGAAAGGAGTGCTGATGAAGATGGGATCATTTGATCTCATGGTATTCCAGGAGAGCAACAGAGACATCCCATATTTCTAGGTGGGCAGGGATGAGCAGGTGAGTTTTGATCAGCCAGAGGAGCTGACAGAGTAGGTGAGCTCGGAAATGAATTTAGATCAACAGATCCAACTGACAGAGGAGGAACATATGAGAGATCTTCTGATGATTGGAGGGATCGAAGTATTCCTTCCACTTGCCCAAGAGGAGGAAAACATTTGTGTTGCATATGGTGCAGCAACAGCAGCAAAACAATCAACTGTGACTGTCAGGAAAGAAGAGGAATTGGAGTAGACTTTGGAAGCTACCCAAGTAGACGAAGAAGAAAATGAGCATTCAGAGGAGTGTCTCAATGCTTTCATCCAGGAAGTTGAAGAAGTCGTAGCACTGAAGCTGATAGTAGAAGAAGTAGAAGAGGATGATGAGCATTCAGAATAATGGCTCAATATTTTCAGCCAGGAAGATGAAAAGACTGCGACAGGGGAGTTTGCAGCAAAAGAAGGAGAAGAAGTAGACAACATTTTCTTTGTTGATCTGTGGGAATAGATTGAAGCCCTGGAAGAGAGGGTGAAAGTGCAGGGCGTGCACATCCAATAGGTAAATTTAGAGACTAATGAAGATGGTGTGGGAGATCACAGTGCTCTGCCCATGTGCCAAAAATTTTTGTAGCTGGGGAGACTGCAAAAACAGACCAGCCACTAGAGCAGCTGGATGAAGTGATCGAAGAGATCAAAAGGCTGATGTCAGGGTCAGCAGAAACTGCCAGCAAGGAAAGGCTGGGTAGAAGGGCAGAAGCAACAACGCAACAACAACAACAGAATGGAGCGGATGAACAGCTCCAAAGGATGATTTGGGATCCAGAAGGATTTCAACATCAGAGATGGGAAGCTCATGAGAAAGAGCTCATGAATTTTTCAGCTGAGGAGTTTGATGCAGGAGAATCTCTCCACGTCAGCCAGCCAACTAGCCAGCCATGTCAAGCGCGTGCAATCAAACCTGAAGAGAGAGGCGCAGTCCTCATTTAAATCTGAATTGAATGTAATTAAATGTTTAAGCTGGTGAGTTGTAGAGCCATGCCTTTGTGCAGGCATAGAGTAGATCGGCCTTTAATGTTTGTAAGGCTAAGATCTAGTTCCAGATGCTGGACTAGACAGTTATTCAATGCAATTGAATAGGGTAGGTAGGTTGGAGGGAAGCGCTCGAAGAGCCTCCTCAGGTAAAAGATATTTTTAGTATCTCATTTTGTGTAAGAAGTTGAGTTGTAGAGCCAGAGAGAGCTCAAGAACACCTTGTAATTACAAGCGTTTTCCATTTTTAATATAAACAGAAGCAGTTTTCCTGCATGAATTCTGTGTTATGTGAATGTCTGTGAGTGTTCTTTTATGCTGTAGATGTATGTTGTTATCATGCATTTGCAGGAGTGTGCTTGATTTCAGGTGAAGGTCTTTGAGGCTTCACACCAGGAGGGTGTGACAGAACACTGCGGGTTCTGATAGCCGTGCACAGAGGTTGCACTTATGAATTCTATGGGCTTAGACAAAGATGTGTTGCGGCATAAGAGATGGAATCAACAACTCGGTGAAGACCTCAAGGTTGCTGAATACCTTGGAGGCAAGGCTATGTATGAGAGACACGGTTGCAGACATAACTTAGCTGTGAGTTTTGTAAATCTATGCTAAGTGGGCATTGAGCACAGGCACAAGGTGTAGTTGGAGGAACTCTATTGTGAGTTTAGATAGAAGCCAGAATCACTGAGGATTCTGTGAAGCTCTGCCAGGTGGGCATTGAGCCAGTGCAAGGAGTGCACAAAGATAGAACTCTACTATGAGTTCAAGAAGAAGAGACAGAATCACTGAGTATTCTGAGAGTTCTGCCAGGTGGGCATCGAGCGAGTGCATAGGTGCATAGGAGAAGGAGGACATAACTGTTGAACATTCTGTGTAAAAGACACTCTCCCAAGTGGGCATTTGAGTTAGTGTGCAGACAGGCACAGGAGAAGAGAACTCTTTGAGTTCTGTATTTAGAGGAAGAATCCACTGAGGGATCTTCATAGGGTTGTTGAACACCCTGTAGCACTCAACAAGAAGTTGCTTGAGCAGAAGGATAGCCAGGAGGGCATCCATATTTCTCCATCTGCAAAAGAAAGGAAGAAAGACAAAATCCCTTAGGGGTCTGAGTGATTGAAGAGCTCAGGAGAGGCAGCACTGTGTGTGCGTAAAGACTCTGCAGAGGCACAGAAGTCAAAGACTCCTTTGAGGATTCAGAAGCAAAGCTTAGGAGGAACAACGTTTTCATATGCACGACGAAGCTCAGGGTCGAGGAGTTCACAAAGGAAAAGGAGGAAAAAGGTTAGAGCCTTTGAGAACTTGAAATTCTCCCAAGATTGGGAAGAAAGTGCGCAAGCTCAGGAGGGAGCACAGTAGCCGTCAGATCGATTGTAGAAAGAGATCTGGACCATTGGTTTCTACGTCTAGGAGGAGATCAGGAGAAGCCTACAGAAGGGAGAGATCGAGAGCCATTGGATCTCATTCAGAAATCCCGTCAACCGTCAGATCGGACAGGAGGTGCACGGAGTTTAACCCTTCTCACGCCAGACAGAAGTCCCGACAGTCATCGGGATATTGGCGTTCATGAAATCAGGAGTCACGAGGACAAGAAATCGGGAATTTCTATAGGAAAAGTCCCGAGAGAGATCTGGACCGTCCATTAGTGGAGACACGTGGCAGAGATCAAGGCGTCAGGAGTCAGAATATCGACATTCCCGTGGACAGGAGATCGGGGAAGTCCATAGTGAAAACCCCGATATAATCTGAGCCATCCATTTGGGGAGACAGGTGTCAGAAATTCAAAGAGACATCGATATATCAGCACTCGAGAAATCGAAGTTCCTGAGGTCATGAAATTCAGGACATCAGAAGTCTCGAAATCACGAGGAGCGATCAGGACCATCCATCAGTGGAGAATGCACAGCAGCGATCGAATCCATCGGGGAAAGTCTCGACAGGAGGATGTCTATCGGTGTTGTGGTCATCAGGATATCGGGAATCCTGGTGACAAGAGGTTTGGGCATTTCGGAATCGCGAAGTCCGAAACCCCGACAAGGAGGAAGGTGCCATCATGGGGCCAGTTGTCAGCATATCGGAGAATCGGGATTCGAGGGATCGGTAATCCCGTGGGAAAATGTTTCTCATCATTTGAAACCCCGAAGCCCCGATAGGTGGTATGACTGCGGTCATATAGAGGGAGGTCGTATGGACCCAAAAGGTCTAGCCCAAGGGACTAGAGGAAGCTGACGTCATATCAGAATATCGGGGATTCCGAGGACAAAATGTTTATGCATTTCGACATTTTGATGTTTGAAACCACGATGGGAGACAAGGCTACGGTCTTGTGAGATATTGGTCATGTTGGCCAGGAGTCTAGTCTGGAGGGCTAATGGGAGTTGGAGCGCATCGGGGTTTTGAAGTCCAAAAACCCGAAAGAAGGATAAGGTTGTGGTCTTATGAATTAGCGGTCACATGGACCAGAGCATAGCCAGGAGGGCTAACATGTAAAGGGCACGTATCGGTGAAATTGCTCATCGGAGATCGGGGATTCAAGAGGACATGAACTCTTGACGTCGGGGATCACGAAACCATGAAACCCAAAATTAAGATTAGGGAAAGATCATGGCTTAGTGCAAAAAAGCCGTCTGGGTGAGAAGGACCTGTGGATTGGGTTTTCACAGAGATTCCATTGGGAGTCCAAGGAGCTAATTCGGCTCAAAAGGGGAATTTAGATCGATCCTGAGAGCGGGTGAGTAGAGGTGACTCTCGCCTGCATAAAAAATCATGTGCTTCTCTGCTTAGCAATTCTCCTTTATGTGCAATAGAGGGTTTTCAAATCACGAGGCATAAAAATTTTGATCGTATTAGGACAATAATATGTTCTCAATGGGAGAAAACCCTGGTCTATGAAAAATTCTCACCTACTTTAGCACTTGACTATATCCCACTTGACAAAAGTGTTCTTAGCACATTGTTTTTATTTGGTAGCACCATTCAGAGTTTGTTTTCTTTGTCAAATTTGAATTTGTCATCAATTGTAGCCCTGAAAGGAACATAGTAGCTAAGTGATGGCCTTCCATATTTTTTCTAGAGGCAACATACCAATCTGGAAAAAGACAATCCTAAAAACATTTAATGTTATTTTGACTGTCATAGTTAACAAAAGCATTGATCACTCTGTTAGGTACAGTTTGGCTATTACATGGTGGCAAGTTTTTGTACACCAAGATATTGAAATAAATTGATTCCCCATACAATTTGAGATGGATTGAACGTTGCAATGAGAGAATGGTTTACTTTTAATATTACAAATAACTAAAAAAAAATAGTAGCTATGATGGCATCAATTAGCTAATTGTGCATTATGACTATACATGTGTCATTGTCTTCTCTAAGATCAGACCTTAAAACTGACAAGACCTATTTGTTTGAGTCTCTAATAATTGTTTTTATTCTACAACCACATTAGAAACACCCTATTTTTATTATGGCTGAGATGATGCAACATGAAGTGATGAAAATGTGTACCAACACAAAACACAAAATGGAGCATTTATGATGCAGTAGGAAAAGACTAATCAAAGAAAAGAAAAAAACATCAAAAGAACTGAATAGAGAAACTGAGAATGCATCCACGTGTTTTGATTTCTCACTCTGAATAAGCAATGCATAGCAACAATCCAACTATGATAAAACCTTCAATTTAAGAGAATGAAAGCTTGGACTAAGCTAAGGCATCCAAATATAAAGGAACAACAGTATCCAACAAAGATTCTTGTAGATGAGAGGTACCTAGATTCCTAACTAGAGATGTTGGTAGAGTATCCATGTGGGACACTACACTAACCCTATAACATAGTCTTAAGGTTCATAAGACTTACTTGTTTTTTATTTTCTTACTGTAAATCATATCCATCATGAATTTGTATTTTCATCATCATTCATAACCTCGATGTGTGTCATCTCTTTGGCATAGTAAAACTAGGAATCTATAGACTACAAAAAGAAATTGGCTTGACCTGATTGTAGGATACAAGATTATTCTCTATCTAAGACATACTGCGGTAAGTAAAATAAATAATTGGCTGTGTTGATTGAAGAGAGGCATGCTAAAAGGGCCTTTAAAGAAACTACTCAAGATGCAGAATCATGCATATGGTTTTAGTATATTATGGGACCATTTCAGTCTAACCCTCTTCAAGTGTGCCCTGAATGGTACTCAAAATCAACCTACTCTCAAGCTAGGCATTTAAAGTCTCCTTTCCCCATATCACTAGTTCACTTAATGCAAAGAAATTAGGTGCATGAACTAGAGTTTTCAAGCATAATTTCAGATTCAAGAATATCAATGATAAAACTAATATGGATTATGAATTTCATATCGACAAGAAAACTCTTAAATGATGGTATTCTCATGTTCCGGTACTAGCCGTGTGTTATTATTTGGAGAAGCTCGAAGGTAAAATGGACTATGCATTGTGCTATTATTTGGACAATGTTGCTTTTCATTGAGGTTTGGGTGACCTCTTATATCTTCTAGTGTGGGATATGGAATATCCATGCCATCGAGCTTCTTGAGAGGTAGGAATAAACCCCCAAGTCGCACTGATGTAGAACTATGGACCATACCACTAATGAATCATGTCTTGGTACCCTTGGGTTACTTAGAGTAGCTGTTAGAAGTCTATTATAAAGTTATGGAAATAAAATTTCATAACAATATGTGGTTTGAGTTTGGAATTGGATCAATTTTCTAGTACAAGCACTAACAATGATTTATGTGGTTGATTCTATTGTTTTCTAGAACACTTGTCTCATAAATGCATACACAAATACCATTGTTTCATTTCAGCACTTCTTGTGGGAATTTTCACATCATATTTCATGAAGTTGTACTTCAATTTGACACCCTTTGATCAAACATTACTCCTTGGATCTTTCTAAATTCTCAGACTTAGAAGTAAATTTTATCAATTCAAGCTAGACAAGACTCCCACTTGGAATAAATCAACCCCAATGGAATAAATTTTCATAGGGAAATTCTTCCCATCACACAATTACTGCAGCAGTTTGAATTTTTGAGTTTCATACATATAACAAACAACTTGAATATAGAGGTAGATAGGATCACTAATCAAGCTTCTTTGAAGAAGGAAATCTCCATAAGGATTTGCCAGTTTTCTTAGACTTCTTAGTTTGCTTGTTGGTAGTATTTGTAATATCTCTTCTCTTATATTTTTACATCCAAAATTTTCCTAGGTCCTTTTCAGAGCAGTCCATGTTTTCATTTATACCATATGTAAACAACCCCATTAGCTAAATCATCAAAAGATGATTAAATATATCAGTTTCAGATCCACTTGGATTTATCCAAGCACTGGTTTAGTTGCATTAATAATATCATTGAGAAAAGGAAAAGTTATTTTTCTAAATGCAATGCACATGAAAATAACAATAGATAACAATTATAGCGGTGATTACTTTAAGGACAATACTTCTCATGGTATTTTGGAAGAGAAATGTCCCCCTACCTTCTGTTTTTATGGAGGCTGAGTAACCACGACAAAATAGGCTCAAATTACAATGCTCATTCATATAGATCCAAGAACTTAGTGGAAGCTTCCCCCTTAAAGTCCATATTGCCTCCATTTTGTGCAATGGACTTTGAGATCTTGACCCATTCAACTAATAAGCAGTGAATTGCGGGTTGAAGGTCTTGAGGCAACAATTCCTCTTGTAACCACCCTTGACTCATGGCCCAAATTCCTCCACTAAGAATAACTTATAATGGAGAAAGGAAGCCCATAAATTTCTTCATCAATGTCTTAAATAATTTCAAGTATATTCTCTTCTCTTTACCTCCATTTTGACTTGCATTTCCAAATTCCATGAGCCATTGGTAGCTACAAGTTTGATGTGTGCATCTAGCTATCAAAATATCTCAACCAAATTTTTACTTTTGGAATATAGAATATTACCTTAGTTACAATTAGAAGGTAACAGTTCCCATACAAGAATTTTTCAATTCACAAACAACTCATGTTGCCTGTTCCCACAAAAAGGTCATCTTACATTGACACAATGCTTATCAATGAAAACAGATAATGTCCAAGGTTATTCTAGGTATGCATTTTAGTTTAGATTGGAGACTCTGTGATTCTACAACCCTGAGGATTGAAATACTTATGTTCTTTCCTAGTGATGTGTTGGCACTAGGCTGAAGAGAAAAGAAGAAAAATCATGGGAAAGAAAGCGTGCAGAAAACTGAAGTAAAAACTGCCAGAAGAGAAGCATGCATGCATGTAAGAAAGTGTGCACAAAGGAAAGCGACAACTGGAGGAGGAGAAGGATGCATATGGGAAAAATACCTAATGTAAGAAGGGTTAGAGTTTTTGAAATATTTAGAAAAAAAGGTTGAAGAGCCCAAAATGTATAAATATAGATACAGAAGCATCATATGAGAGAGTTCATTAGTAGTTGTTAGCAAGTTTCTTCTGTAATGTTCTGAGCAGTACAAACTAATTTTGCAAGTTGTTGAGCAAGGGAGACCTAAGAAGAGGTATATATGAGGATTAGACCACGGGCCGTGGATCCTGGTGTGATATAGTTCGCCTCGCATAGATCTTACCCAGTGTTTGTGGAGAATTGTAAGCACGAGGCGCTAGAATTGTAGAACTATCATAATACAAGAGCCAAGAGACAAATCTTTGTGGACGTAGCCCAGGAGGGGGTGAACCACAATAATTCTTGTGTAATATGTTAAATGTATGCATAAGTCTTCTTTCTTTTAGAAATTGATGGTTAAACTTGATGAATGAATTATTACTTGGTTATGGATTTGCTTATAGTGAACTTCAATTGAATTATGGGATACTTGTATGCGAATCCAAGGAATAGGTACTCCCCTTTACAACTCACGGTATCTAACCCTATCTAAGAAACCCCCCATTCCCTACTCTTTCATAGGCTGTAAACACCTGAGTCTTATAGCCACCCATTTAAAGTTATCTCGGGTGAGACTGCACAGTCCTTTCCAGTGCTGTGTTACCTTCTAGTTTACCAGGAGGGACGATAGTTTTAGAGGCTTTGTTGGAACCCTGAATGACATGAACCCTGGGTCAATAACTCATATAACCCCTGAAGGGAAGTAAATCTGACCAACAAATGGTTTCGTTGTCGTGTTAAGAGGAACAAGAAAGGACTGAGTAAATGAGAAGGAATGAATAAAGAACCGGAGGAAGAACAATGAGCCCTTAAAAGGGAATGTTGAGACCTTGGAACCCCACAAGACAAGAAATCGAGGGCTGGTTGAGAACCACAGAACTAGAATTTTCACAAAAAGACAACAGAAACCCCAGGATCACACCGCGTAAATACCTGGATAAATACGTATTTACGGATCTACACAAAGTTTTTTTCTGTGATTTTCCGCATCTACTATAGGAGTGGATCTTAAGGTTAAAGGATACCCATGTGATGAATCGGATTTGACAGCTAGATTGGACCTCAGTATAGATCCAACAATTGCAATAAGCAAACAACAAATTCACCCTCGCAGTTGACTTTTGGCTCGATAGTATTGTGGCAGGCTTTATCACAGAATTTGTGATAGACACAACAAATTCATACAGCGCAGCCGAGCAAGAGTTCCTACGAGGACCTATAAGAAGGTACATCCAATCACTATATACTTCTATAAAGACATTTCCATATAACAAGGGTGTGATGACAATGGAATCAGATAGCTAAACTTCCCTGCGCACATGGGGGAAGGGGGGAAGCACTGACAGAGAAAGGAGGACTAGAAGGAGGGTAGGTTATAGAGAAGAAGGAGGAGGAACCCTTGGACTCGATCTTGATGGATGATGACCAACTCAAGTGGATATTGGCATCATCAATAATGACGCGTAGTAGAGAACTCTACCAACATAAGGTAGATACCAAGAAGAGAGTCGTAGCCAAGAGGGAGGGCTTGGCCAACGACAAGGAAGAGGTAGAGGATCTTCGGGCTATGGAGCAGATTGAGGAAATCTTGCATGCCACATATGAGAGGAAAACAAGAGGCCCAAGAATAGGAGGAGAAGACAACCATCCTTTCAATATTAATGTGAGTGTGGAACCCATAAACCCATGTGCGACCAATACACCAAAAAGAACACCACCATTTAGACAACCAAAGCTCGAAGGAAGTCTGATTGTAGGAAGTACATCCACACAAAGGGAAAAAACTGGAGGAGCCAGTTTAGGCAACCTTAGTCAAGTATCTACACCACACGGAGGAGAAAATATCTCACTATTTGGAGTGGTAGGACACAAACCCACCATCAGATTACCAGAGTTTTGAGGAGAATCAACAAAATACCCCGAGAAGCATTAGTTCATTTGCACAAAGATATGGGAAGAAAATAAGATCATTGATGCAGACACTAAACTCGCATAGCTAGCGATCATGCTAAGGGACCACGCACTACACTGGTACATAATTCTAGACACGAACAACGTTCCCAGAACGACAAGGACACTGGACGAAATTAAGAAACTATTGATCAATGAGTTCCAAAAGCCAAGCTCAGAGGATAAATATATGAATTAGATGATTGAAATAATACATAAAGTAGGAGAATCGTATGGGAGATTTATCAAAGATTCAAGCGATTAAAAGGAAAGTTAAAATACCTCATGACCGACATGCAGCACCGGCACCTGTTTGTCAACTCACTACTCCCACACTTAAAATATTCATTACGACAACAAAAGTTTCAGAAACGGGTAGAGGCTCTATAGGAATCCTTGCAATTGGAAGAGAATCAATACCAACAGACGAACCCAGCTATCGAAGAACTGAAGGAGGACTTAAAGAACTTAACATTTCAGCTGAACCAGAATAAGAACAAGGATAAATGAGAAGCAGTTTCGTGCACTACCTGCAAGACGGAAGGACACCATAAGAATGAATGCCCAACATTCACACAGTATATGGCGACAGTAATGCCAAACCCACTACCACAGGGAGGATTATGGTGCAAAATATGTAAGAAATCGGGTCACGACCCTTACCATTGCACAATGATACAAAAATACCAAACAGTCCCCAAGACCTCATATTGCACCTTTTGCAAGTCAGTAGGCCATGACGAAAAAGATTGCAGAACTATGGAACTGATGCGGGAAAGAACATCTGACACATACAGGGTACAGGAAGAAATGATGATTGGGCAGGCAACACCATAGTTCAATCAAGCCCCAACACCATACAACACGATGCAGCAGTGGTATAATACTGCACCACAACCTTACAACAATGCACAACCACAGTACAACCCAGCACAACCTCAGTACAATTCTGCACAGTATAACCAGGGACCATAGTACAACCCATCGCGAGGTTACCGCGCAAATTATAGAGGAGCAGGACGAACCAGAGGAGGTTTCGGATGCAACAAAGGACCTGTCACATGTCACAATTTCCAGCAACTAGAACATTATGCACGGGAGTGTCCCCTGTCACCAGTGAATTATATGTATTATCGCGCATCGGATCATGATATGGAGGACTGTCTAACATTACTTCGAAAAATCAAGGAAAAAAGGAACCAAAATAACCAGAATGTTCAGTGGATTTCAGCCGAAGCAAGGGATGATGGTCGAAACATCAATATAGTCACTCGAGCAGGAATGAAAATAGGGAACGACATAGTTTAACATGAACCAATGGAGAACCACTGGATAAAGAAGAACACTGACCCCAAGAAGCATTTCGACGTGCATAAGGAGAAGGAGATTTTTATAGAAGCCCGACAAGAATTCCAGAAGGAGAACAATGCACCGACCACACAGCAGAGCATGGAAGCTATTGAATATGAAATGTCGCCATCCATGGACCATACCAACCGAATACAACCCGAGGAACAAGTAAGTACGATCAAATATTTTTTGCAATCATGCATCAAAATGTTAAATGATCCCTCATCCGTCAAGATATTACAAAACATCCTAGAACAATGTAGCGGTGAAACACAATAGAAGCCAGAATTGAAAATCGTCAACCACCTATACACAAGAAGAAGAACAAGCAGGAAATTTAGATTAAATGCTAACATTGGGGATTTCAATATGGGAGATATTATACTAGACCTAGGATCCGAAGTAAATGTACTACCAAAAGTTACATGGAAATGCATGGGAGAGCCTACACTAGGATATTCAACGGTTCAGTTAAAACTAGCAAATCAACATAGAGTCCTACCAATAGGTAAACTAAAAGGTGTGATGGTAGACCTGGATGGGGTGCGCACTAAGGGAGACTTTGAAGTCATCGAAATAGTAGACGGAACAACACCTTACCCAACGCTATTTGGGTTGGATTTGGATTTTGACAACCAGGCCATAATTAACTTAAAAACCAAAAAAATGGCATTTGAGTCGGGGGACTACAGGGTCATATCCCCACTTGACCCATCGGAAGGAGAGAGGTTTGTAGAACCCACCTGCCTGGATTTAGAAGAAATCATCCATTTGTACAGAACAACTGGGCGCAATATGGATTATATAAACCCAACTGCAGACGGGGTACTCAGTTTGCGGAGCATTACTTCATGTGCAACAGACTCAGACACCATGTTAGAAAATAGGAAGCAAAGACTACATGAAGTATCCACAAGAAGGTGTGCCAGAATAGACTGTGTAGTAAGGTGGATTGGCACATAAATCAGAGAACCACCCAGCTTTTACAGGCTAAATTATTTGGAAACTTTCTTAACACAATATGAATATGAGGTACTAGAAAACTAGAGATTGCTAGCACTGGATTTAGCATTAAAAGTTACACCCGCCAGATGGTGGGGTGTACACGAAGAAACTATCACAGATTGGTACCAATGTAAGCAATTACTGCACATAAGGTTCGATGCAGAATGGACAGGTAACAAACAACATAAATATGACGGACTAGGAACACCAACAAAACACTTGGAGGCATGTCACACGCTGTGGAAAATGACACCATCGGAGGAATGGTCTCACCACTTCATTCATACTTTAGAGGGCATACCGACAAATTGGTATACAGACCAGGAAATGCGTAAAGGAACCAAGACATAGGTAACACTCCAACAGAACTTTACAATCACTTTCTCATTCGACCACGAGAACCCCAACATAGATGCAACCCTGAAATGGATTAGAAACGTCATATTCATCGAAGAACTGGAAGTAGAAACTATCATAGAGATACAACAACGAAATAAGAAGATAGTTAAGGATCTACTATCATGCTACCATGTATAGGAGGAAGCTTCGGATGAATATGATCCGTGCAATATTCATATCGAGGAATTCAAAGGCGAGAGAGATGTGGAAGGCCCACCCTTAGAGTCAGAGGTCATCTCTGTGCCAATGAAGGTAAAGAAGGTTAACATAGAGACCATCGAGCGGCCCAAGATGGTCAGCATTGGAGACTATTGGGACGAATAGACACTAGAAAGCATCACATAATTGTTACGTGAATACAATGACCTTTTTCCCACAACCTTTATAGAGATGAAAGGCATAGCAGGAGAATTAGGAGAAATGAAGATACCACTCAGACCTAATGTGAGACCCATTAAGAAATGACCATATAGATTGAATCCCATATATAAATAGAAATTTAAAGATGAGATCGACAGGATGCTCGAGGCTAGCATCATCGAACCAGTCAAAGAATCAGAATGGATAAATTTGATGGTAGTGCATGACAAGAAACAGGGAAGAGGGATCAGAATATGCGTCAACTTGAGGAAGTTGAATGATGCATGCCTACATGACCCATTCCCCATGTCGTTCACGAACAAAGTATTCGAGAATGTAGGAGTCCATGAAGCCTACTCATTTACCAATGAATTCTTAGGATATCATCATATTAAGATAGCACATGAGGATAGACACAAGACCACGTTCACGACATAATGGGGATCTTACTAGTATACGGTCATGCCATTCAGACTGAAGAATGCACCTGCGATATTTTCTAGAGTAGTCATCGCGGCATTTAAGGAGTTCATCCATCAATTCCTCAAAGTATACTTGGATGATTAGACGGTCTATAGCCTGTTAAAAGACCATGTGGAAGTTCTATGACTGATGCTAGAATGATGTAGACAGTGCCATATATCACTAAATATCAAGAAATGCATATTTGGGACATCGTTCGAGATACTATTGGGACACATAGTATGAAAATAGGGTTTTCTAGTGGATCCATCCAAAATCATGGTCATTGTTAATATTTTAGTGCTAAAAACAGTCTACCAACTCAAAGAAACATTAGGACACATGGGATATTATAGGAAATTCATCAAAGGCTATGCGCAGATTACAGCACCAATGGAAAAACTATTAAGGAAGGATACAAAGTATCAATGGAATGACGAATGCCAAAATGGTCTGGATACCCTAAAGGAGAATATGGTCTCTGCACCAATATTGGTATTTCTAGACTGGGAGAAGACATTCCATGTACATGTAGATTCATCAACGATCGCACTCAGAGCTATCTTGGTGCAACCAGGAGTAGGAGACTTGGACCACCCGATAGCGTTTTCAAGTAGAAAATTATCATATTCAGAACATAATTATAACACGACAGAAAGAGAAGTCCTAGCTATGGTTTATGCACTAAAAAAGTATATACATTACCTACTGGGAAAACACTTTAAGATGTTTACAGATCACTCAGCTCTAAAATACCTAGTCAACAAGCCAGTGTTGGGGCGGAGAATTTGTCGATGGCTATTATTATTTCAAGAATTTGACTTTGAGGTAATAGTTAAACCAGGAAAACTGAATGCAGGGCCTGACCGCCTATCGAGGGTCACAAATAGAGAGGAACCAATGAATTTAGAAGACAACTTTCTAGATGCATAGCTATTCTCAATATAGATTGTTGACGATCACTTTGCAGAGATCATCCAGTACCTAAACATAGGTACTGTGCCACAAGAATATACCACTGCGCAGAAGAAGAATCTGGTAGTCCACGCAACCAACTATCAATTGATCATAGGACATATATACAAGATGGGTGCAGATAGCATCTTACAAAGATACGTACTAGCCCATGAACGACCAAGAATTTTAGCAGAAGCCCATGAGGGAATAGAAGGAGGTCATTATGCAAGAAAATCTACCATGCAGAAGGTACTATCCATAGGATTATGGTGGCCAATGATCCACAGAGACTCGAAGGAATACTACCAGCAATGTGACGTCTGTCAAAGGGTAGGAAAACCCAATAGAAGGGACGATATGCCACTACAACCACAAGTGACACTTCAGGCATTCGAAAAATGGGTGATAGACTTCGTGGGACCTACTAACCCACCAGCCAAAAGAATGGGGGAAAGATATATCATCACCGCGACGGAATACCTAACAATATGGGTGGAAGCCAAGCCAGTAAAATATTGCAGCACAGAGACAGCTGCACACTTTTTGTTTGAACAAGTAATTACTAGATTTGGGTGCCCAAGAATTTTGATGAGTGACCAAGGAATGCACTTCATAAACAACACCATCTAAGCGATGATGGAATATTTTGAAGTTCATCACTAGAGAAGCACACCATACCACCCATAGGCAAATGGCACAATAGAAGCATTCAAAAAAATCCTTGAAAACACCTTGACAAAGATATGCAACATCAACAGGGATGATTGGGATCTCAAGGTACCAACAATACTATGGGCATATAGAACCACATGTAAAAAGCTGACTGGTCACACGTCCTTCAAACTAGTCTATGTTCAAGAAGCAGTAATTACCTTAGAATTTTTAATACCCAGTCTATGTATAGCAGCCATTACACAAATGACAGAACGAGGAGTAGTACAAGAAAGACTGAATCAATTACTGTCAATGGAGGAAGACTGAATCTTGGCAGGATTTCATCAACAAGTACAGAAAGCAAGAGACAAACCTTGGCATGACCGCCACATCAAAAGGAAGACGTTCAAGGATGGAGATCTAGTATTACTCTATGATAGTAAAGCATTACAACACCCAGGAAAGATGAGAATGCACTGGCTAGGACCATACGAGGTAAAAACTATCACGAATGGAGGAGCTGTACAATTAAGAGATCTAGCAAGCACATACCTCAAAGGAATGGTAAATGGGAGTCGGTTGAAGCTGTACAAAGACAGTCAACCACCCACCGCGTAGTAATATATATATATATATATATATATATATATATATATATATTATATATATTATAATACGATGGGCAAGCTGTCTATGAAACATGAAGTCAGCAAGGGAAAAGATAATGACCATATTGAAAAAGGAAACACGCGGGAAAGACCGGAAAAACTAGATTGACAGGACAACAAAAAGAAGAATTAAAGAAATCCAAGGAAGGAGGGGATGCCACATTAAACATGCCAACTGGAGACGGCAGAGAAGGCATAATGGAAAGTACGAAACCATCGCAGATGCATTGAACCTACAATTATGGTGCATTAATCACACAAGGGAGGAAAAATTCCTTGACAAGCTTCATGGAGAGCCCATACAACACACGAGCACAATAGCAGTTAGTCTATTCGCGGACGGAGAATAGGAGAAGAACACTAGCAGGAAGAATGAACAGAGTGAAACCACGTATCTTACCAAAGCTATTCAAACCCCACCATCGTTCAATAGACCCCATTATGGCACCGCCGAAACTTGCGGAACCAACCCATATAACCAGATCAACTAGGGATCAAACAAGGTCGCAAGGACCACCAGGAGAAAGTGAATAGCAGCCCCCAGAAATCGTCGAAATTGATGAAATCTCGTTGCCAGAGGAAATTCTAGTAGAACCTACACCCATACTCGAGGAGGCCCTGAAACCACAAACAAAGGCCATAAAATAGAATACACCAGCAACAACGAATGAGCCCGAAAACAAATAAGAAGAAACCCACCAGGAAATACCAAAAAAGAACACTGAAGCAGTCGTAGGAGCCACGAGAAGCACACAGAACCCGGATGTAGAAGTGCAACCAGATGCCCCACAAGGACCCATCCCAAATTCCTTTTCGGCCGAGCCGACGGGAAAATGGCCACAACTTGGGAAGAATGGATGGCGAAGGAGCAACCTAAAGTTGTTGGAATCTTGAACCGACCATCGCGGCAGGAGGACCGAATTCAGATACCAAGTTCACCTCGAAAGAAACCGGCTGCAGAGATTGTGCTACGTCGTATACCATAGAGAGTAAAGGTGGCCCCATAGCTATTAGGTCACGTCGGGAGCTCAAGTATTCCTACCATGACGTAGAAGATGACACTAAATACCCAAATATTCCACCGCAAGTTTTTATGCAGAAAATAGTCATGAACCAACTCACAGAATCTATCACTCAACCACACTAGTGGGCCACTGGACTTGACAAAATAGGAATTTTAGGGTTGCTGAAGATACCACACTTTGGCAGAAGCCAATATGCGAGGGCATGCATCAAACAATTGTTAGAAGTTACGCATGGAGGGGATATATGGTTGGACAAAACTGTCCACATAATGGTCGAACTCATCACGCAGATAACAGGTCTACCCACCAGAGGTATGGATCTCGCACCGATCCTGGACGATAAGGCCAAGGAAAAATAATTGGCAGAAGAGATGAAAAAGAAATACGAGGAACAAGATGAATTATAATTAAATGGATCAATGATGCCGCAACACAATTGGGCGCAAAGATATTAGCCCGCAAACTGTTACGAAAATGCTGCAAAAACAAAGTACCGACAGGAGTCATTGTTGTGGCAGATCAGTGTGTAGAAGGCACCTTCATGAGTTGGGTTCCATACCTATCAAACTTGTTCTAGATAGACTGCAAAGATGCACAGGACACAGGTACGGAATTTCATTACTCATGGCTGATCACTCTCATAGCTTTCATGGGATTGTGAGAACTAGAATACGCCATCTTTGCTACCACACCGCAACCAGGGGGAGCAATATATCGCGTGTTGAGAGCTGGACCACTAGCCAAGCAGAAGAAGGAGAACATAATTTTATTCAAAGAATACCTACGGGAGATACAGGAAGCCATTGACCGAGCATGGAGAATAACACCAGAGGTTGTTGCAAGATATGGGGACATCTCTCATTTTTTGGGCTAGGCAACAAGACATGTGGATACAACCAAGGAAAGACCCAGATAAATAGTGACTACAGATGTGCTACTGTGTCACCGAGGGTGATATCAACATGATCATCAACAAATGGCCTAATGAATGGAGGATAACAAATATACCCAGAGGAGTACTGGCACAAACATCAGAAGGAGGGGCTACGTAGGTGGAGACACAACCTCCACAAATCCCAGTACCCAAGAGACAAAGAACGGTCTAACCCAAGTCAACTCAAGCAGATGATGGCTCAGAGAAGCCAGAGACCCAGAAGGGAGGAACATAAACCACCTAGCCGACCAAGGGACAGAAAAAACTGGTTGAGGGAACACGGGAAACCACACAAAAACCCTTCACATAGGAACCAGGGGGGGATAAGAGACTAGTGGTACATGGCGCAGGTGCACACAAGAAAATGAAGGCAAAATGACCACAATCGAACTACACAATCACGGAGGATGATGGAGAGATGATTGTTAGTATGGTCCAAGACTTCCTCGCAGAAGATTTTGATCATGCTGCACACCACCAGGATGAACTTCAGAAGGAACTGACAAAAATGGGACAACTCCTTAAGAGATTTCGGGAAGCACAGATCACGAGCACCAGTAGAGGCACAGTGCCATCGACCACACATACCACAAAAAGGGTGGAGGTAGAAGAACGTGACCCAATTCTTCACATACCATGGGAACACTCAATGGTCTACATAAAGCCTAGCATGTTGTGAATGGATGAATTGTGGGACAGACAGCACTAAAGGATTTGGATCAAATCCAATTGGTCTTAACAAGGATGCCATCAAAAGAACTACAAAAACTATAGGTTAGCATCGACCACAAGATGCAGGCTCGAGCACATAAAAACTTAGTTGAGCTACAACAAGCAACAAAGAGGCGAGAAGCACTGGAAACAGTTTGCACACAGGCTCAATCGGAAACCAAGGAGGAGAAAGAACGCAAAAACAATATGGAATGAAGAGTGGAAGAAGATTTCAGGAAACTTCCAACCACTATGCAAGGAAATGAACTCCCAGCTGCAGAGAAGATCGACCAGATTGCATAGGCAATTGATCAGTATCAAAAGGAGATCAAGACTCTCCGCGAACAGATTAGACTGACAACCCCACCACCATTGAAGGAGAAAAGGAAGTAGGAAGCCGCAAGGCAGCTGCAATATTTGGAAAAATAGGCCAGCAGGACAACCAACTTGCTGGAGAAAGCAACACAACTTTGGACAAGGCTGGAAGAGGATCCACAAGTCCAACACTAGGAAAGAGAGGAGGAGAGGATCAATGCAATGATCCAAGAACTCAAGCAACGATAGAAGACCATACCAATCCCATAACGAGTCAAGGGAACCCAAGATCTGAAGAAGATATAGGCAAAACTTATCACTGTGCAAACATAGAAACAGGAGCGTCAGGCTCAAATAGAACCGTTCCAGGAATGGGTAGCAGAAGTACTTGCGCAGGTGGAAGAATAAATAACCTAGACAACACAGACTCAACTAGAATGCACAGGACTAATGAGCAAGGAAGTGGAAGCTCAGATAGTCGACACCATCAAGGAGAAAACAACGTAGGCACTGACAAAATCAACAAAGTTGCAGGAATAGTTCTAGATGATCACAAAGGAGATTGAGGAAGCAAAAAGGTACTAGGTGACTCGGGACGAGTGACATGTCAGTTTTGGGATCCTATTGGCACCAGATCGAAGAGGAAAGAAGAACAATTGTGGGAAAGAAAGCGTGCAAAAAACTGAAGTAACAACTGACAGAAGAGTAGTACACGTGCATGCAAGAAAGCATGCACAAAGGAAAGAGACAGCTGGAGGAGGAGCAACACACATATGGGAAAAATAACTAACATAAGAAGGGCTAGGGTTTTTGTAATATTCGGAAAAAAGGCTGAAGATCCCGAAATGTATAAATATAGATATGGAAGCATCATATGAGAGATTTCATTAGTAGTTGTTAGCAAGTTTCTTATGTAATGTTTTGAGTGGTACAAACTGATTTTGTAAGTTGTTGAGCAAGGGAGACCCGAGGAGAGGTAGATCTAAGGATTAAACTGTAGGTCATGGAGCCTGGTGCGATCTAGTTTGCCTCGCATAGATATTACCCAGTTTTTGTGGAGAATTGTAAGTGCAAGGCGCCAGAAATGCAGAACTATCATAATACAAGAGACAAGAGCCAAATCTTTGTGGACATATCCTAGGAGGGGGTGAACCACGGTAATTAATATGTAATGTGTTAAATGTATGCATAAGTTTTCTTTCTTTCAGTAATTGATGGTTAAACTTGATGAATGAATTATTACTTGGTTATGGATTTGTTTATAGTGAACTTCAATTGACTTATGGGATACCTGTATGCGAATCCAAGGAATAGGTACCCCTCTTTATGGATCACGGTATCTAACCCTATCCAAGAAACTCCCCATTCCCTACTTTTTCCTAAGTTGTAAACACCTGAGTCTTACAACCACCCATTTAAATCTATCTCGGGTGAGACTGTGTAGTGCTTTCCAGTGCTGTGTTGTATTCTAGTTTACCAAGAGGGCCGATAGTTTTAGAGGCTTTGTTGGAACCCTGAATGACATGAACCCTGGGTCAATAACTTAGATAACCCCCGAATGGAAGTAAATCATACCAACATGATGTGAAGGTCAGATTAAGAACAAAACACAATATTGCTAGTGATGTTTCAACAACATAAATGAAACAAGTTGTATGCCAGGTAATTGTTGTAATATCCCAGTCTAGCATTCAATAAAAATAAAACAGTCTCCAAATAGATACATTCACTGTCTAATCCTCAAAATACTAAGTGAAAAACTTTAGGATTGCCTGATATAAAATTTGATGTCTAAACAAGACTGAATTGTTTCACCATTGATTATGTCTTTATCTTCTCTTGAATCGTGCTATTGCTTTGCCCTACCAATACCCTCATCCACAAAATTACCAATACCACAAAATTGGAACCTAAGACCAAAGTAGAAATAGATTGTTAGAGCATATGAATCTATATGCCATCTAAATAGCATGCAAACAAGAAGAACAAACATATATAAAAAAAAAAAACATAGCCAGGAATGTTATATTATGTTATTAGCATAGGAGTAGATGAGTGTTGGTTGAAGGTTATAAGATCCAAATGCTTAGTGTGCATGGTTGTCATAAGTTACATTGCATACTAACAAAAACTCTTTATAGGTGTTGGAGGGTATTATTATATTGTTGTTGTCTTGAATTTGAACTGAAATAAGGCAATGCATCACCTCAATAAATAATTGTTTATTTAATTGTTTTCCTTTGTGTGAGAAAGGAGGGATGAGTGCATTCTGTTTGTGCATAAGAGAATAGAGATCTAACTAAATTAATGACAACCAAATGAAGGAATATGTAAAAGTTTAGTCTTTCATGCAGCTACATCACATTCTCTTGTATATCGAATGCTTACTCATCCCATTGTTTTCTCTATTGATCTTGGAGGGTTATCACTTCAATTTTACTTTGCTACTGGATTGAGACAAGTAGACATCGAATGTATTCTCTATTGATGTTTCTAGGAACTTCCTCACTTGTAAAATTGAAGGTTAACAATACACTAGTTCATTTGTGAAGCAGGGTGTTACTATTTAACTGAAATAAAATTTAGATGACACTAGAGTCTCAACAAGATATATTGTCATGGCATAGAACAATGCCACAAAGCTTCATCACTACTGTAGTAGTGTCATTTAAGAGAAGTTTGGACATGGTGTTTGATGGCTTTCTAATTTACACAAAGATGTTTTGGAAAATGTTCTTACTACCTCATAATTTTTCCCATATGATTGGTAACAAGGCCCTCTCCTTATTAATGTTTGTATTGTAGTCATGATGCTTGACAATATGGAGACTTTGGCATGGAGAAATTCTTGGGGATTATTATTTGGTATTTGTTCAAGCATTTAGGGCATGTTTTCTCTTAGAATTATTAATGACAATGTTGTATCCCTTTGTCCATGAAAAATATTCATTTAGCATTATACAAGGTGATCACACTGATGAAGTTTTGACCAGATCTACCAAGATAAATTTCATGTTACTGAATATACCTATAGGGGATCTTCAAAGGACTTTCACATGCCTTTGATATATAGCATGGGAATTGGTGAAGGAGGTTGGGAAGGGAAATTGGAACTAAAAACAAAGATGTTTTGGTTGTGAAATTCATCCTGGCTAAACCAAACTAGTTATTATGCCATCACCTATGATATTTTTCATCAGATCTTGGAATG
>ML779936.1:687719-704766 GCA_009831015.1 Picea engelmannii | reverse complement strand
ATATATATATATATATATATATATATATATATATATATATATATATATCATGATTTCTTGAGGAATGTGAAGTCTTCTTTGAGCTCTACAATATCCTATACAAACAGTGGAAAAACATTTGTTAATAAGAATGTGGTAACATCCACTGAGCTCTAGACAAATGGGCTTATATGTGAATTTGATCTTATTTTTAGGTTACAATTAGATTTTAGATCCAATATAGAAATCCAATAGCACAAATAAAATATGGTCATGATATAACCAAGGCTAAACAAATCTCTTATCCAAATAACTTTCCTGCAATCAATGCAAGTGAAGGTGAAATTGCATTAAGAGAAAAGTTTCTCTCATTTCGAAATATAAACATGATCAACTACCAAAGTTATTACATGTTGAAGAACCAACCCTTCAACACAACACGATAGACACCAAAGAAATCCCAATCACAAGAAAATGTGAGGGTGTGGATAAAGTCCAAGAATGTTATTGAGCTCCAATTGGATGGGCCAGACATATGCAACTTGTCCATATGGTGCAATTTGATGTAGAGTGAAATTCTTAGTGAGTGGAGTATAGTGATGAAGAGGATTATTTTACTATTGCAGATGCTCCAACTCCATATTGATAAATTATAGTAGGGAAAACTTGGTGGTTCCATGCCAAAGAATGTGACCCAACCATTGATTATGTTTGAAGACTTCTCGATGGTTGCATCCTGCAATCAGTATTTCTCTAAGAGAGGAGAGATAATTGGTTAGAGAGGGAATGAACATGGTATAACTTTGCAGCACAAAATAGGATTTAGCATGTTTGCCTCTACTATGTCAATTATTGTTGTCACATATACAAAGATTAGAAGAATCATGCCACAAAGGAAATGGACTCTTAGATATACCTCATGTAACAATTCCATTGTGGATTTATCTGATGCTTCCACGGTATGTGTTATTGTGCATACCTGATGTAATTAAAATAGTAGGAATGCATTTTTTCTAATATATGGTTCTAGAGGGCTAGAAAAACTTTGGAACATTTAATTCTACCAACAACATTATCAGAATGGATATCCTAACAAAACCTTGGAACTCTTCAATGAAATTAAAGTGGAGTGCATTGAGCCTGATTTCATATCGACCTTGCTTGTATCAATGGAATGGTGTTAATGAGGACATTTGGACCCTTGCTTGAGCTAGCAGTGATTAAAGTGCATGATGGAGGGTCAATTTGGACAACTGATCAACTTCTTCAAATGGGTGTAACAAGGGAAATGAGTTGTGTTTATTTAGAGGATAGAAAATGAAATTGCAAAGTCCTCTTACTATTTTTAATGCAAGTGGCTTGGATGCTTTGGTTCTTGATCACAGTGTTTCTTTGGAAATATATATATGAAATAGTTAAAAAATTATTTGCATGTGGGAGGAGGAACATATGAGAATGCTATGATGGGACAATAAATATCTAGTTCAGTCCGACTATGGGAACAAATTGGCTGAAAGATAACAAATTGCCAACTTCAAAAGTATAGTATCTTTTAGCCTCGAAGTCCAAATTTTCTCATCTTATAGTCACTGGAAAGGTCTTCTAGAGGACAAAAGATCTAGGCCATTAGTTTCTTGGAATCTAATTTTCAAATTTCCATGATAATGATACAATAAAACCTTTCATATTCTATGGGAAAAATACTGTCAACATAAGAGAATGTGACATATTGAAAATTAAAAGGAACTTGCCAGTGAGAATGACATGAACATGTCTTATATCAATCCAAAAACACAAATATATACATAAGCTGTAAATCCCAAATAAAAAGTACTATGTCCTACATATCAATTGTAAAACACATATGTGTCCATAATTCCTAATCCCGATAGAGAGAACATCAATGAGGGTCATGTAGAATTAGAAAATACTACATACATTTTTTCTTATAAGTGTTGAATTCTCTTGCAGAGGGTGCATTTGCTCTAGTCTTTTGCAAGGTTTCCTAGTGCCCATAGACACTGGCGATTTGATGCTAGTATTTATGCTTTTCATATTAAAAAACCTGTAACAACAATGCAGAAGGAAAACCTACATAGAAAAATAACCAAAGAACTAGAGATAAAATGACACAAGTTATAAAACAATACAAGCAAATTTGTAACTCAACGTTATCTAAGACAAATAGCCAAATTTCAGAGATATGATTGAGAATATCAGTTATCAATTTCCAGCAAAGATCACAACAAAGAGAGGCCTATAGACAACATATATGAGATATGTTAGTAATGAATGAATCATATGAAAAATAGCCTAGTCACATAGGCCAACACCTTATGGCCCTTGGTGGAGCACTCAACATGGGGATCAAATAGTAGAATCCATGACAAAATAACTGAGGCAAGCCAAATACACTTATGCACGCTGATTCTAATTCCATGGATGAAGTAAATAACCCTCTTCCTGAGAATGAAGTTTCTTTCAATCAAGAAGATGAGAATATTAATGAAACAACTTGAAGCCATTGAAAAACCTTCCCATCGCATAAAAATATTTTTATCCATATTTTTTTTTGATATTAGGGTAGACACACCATCCATCCATTTAAGAAATTAGAGAAGACACGTTAAACAAAACAAGTGAATCGTGAAAGAAAATTAGGGAAGACACATTGAACAAAATGGGTGAGAGTGTGAACAATATATATTGAAACCAATACAGTTAATTAAAGTTGTATCTAAAATTACAAGAATGTATAGTGATAATAAAGAAAACAAGCAAGGCAAGGGTTTGCTAGAACAAATCATCACGATGAGGGATTGGTACCAAATTTAGAACTCGTTTCTCCTAGTGCAGTTGTCCCCACTATTCACTCTTTCCACTTGGCCTTCAATGTAGGTAAGGTAAGGCAGTTGCAGGGCCTCTCCACTCCTGATTTGAGGGCGTCCATGGAGAAATACCTCTGAATCATTGTGGGTACCATAAAATTAGGGAGAAATAGATCTTAATCATTTCCATTACCAGAAAATGGGGGTGCAATACCTTCGAATCATTGCCTTTACCAGAAAATTGGGGCAAATGAGAGGATCTAGTTAGAATTTTAAGGGGTGAAAATGGATTTCCATGCTCTTCCCTCACAAATATACATGGGCCAAGGGTTTTATATATAATTTTTTGAAAATAAACTTTGAGGTATATATTTGAAAATCCCTCAAACCACTCCATGTAAATAATTCGCCCAACCAAAATTCCAAACCCCCTAATTTCTCCCATGAGTGAAATTTCGCCCCTAAAATCACCCATTCTCATCCTTAGAAGATGAAAATACTTGTAAGGGAACAAATTGTTTACAAGGAATTTCAACTAGTACAAGCTTCCCAACTTATCCCACAGTTTCTTTTCTGTGTCTTTTCCTAAGACATTCAACAATACCAAATTTTCAAGACAAATTCGAATCATACTCCTTACCTTTCTCTCGATTTTGTCCCATTCTTCCTTTGACATACCCATCATAATTGTACCGAGACTCACAACTATCCATTTTTCTAGATATACAAGGAGATATTCAATTTTAAGAATCCAAAGCTCAAAATTGTAGCCATTTAATTTTTCAATCTCTATCCTCAAAATACTTGCCATTATTTCAAGCACAAATTAAATATCACTGACTTATAACTCCCACTAGACCCAGATTTAGCTCAAATCCAATATATTCTTAACCTTTCCCTGATATGACTTGTATAGAGAAATAGAGAATCTCTAATACCAAATGATGAGAAATTAATAGTCACATTAAATCAACCAAAAAAGAGAAAATAGATTTAAACAGAAAATAAATGACAAGCACACACAATACATAGAAATTTTACCCTATAAACCCTTAACCAGAAAATTCAACATTCCTTGAGCATATTTCTCTCTTTTGGTCTTATCCATTCAATGAATAAAGAGTTACATGAATAACCTTGATCTACACCTAAGACATAATCACCATCATACTCTCTTTATTTACACAAGAAGAAACCTATATCCAATTTAGCTTACATCTACATGACCAAGTTGCTAAACAACAACATCTAAATATTAGCTTCTACAGTTTTACAACAAGCCTTATTTATTGGCTTTACAACATGAAAAAACCTAAATCATGGCACCTAAAAATATTTACAAATCCATGAAGATGATTGTTTGTAATCCCATGAATATCGGGATTCTGTTGCAATCAACTATTAGTCGGTTACTGGCCAACTACCCATCCAATCTCAAGGTGGTCTTCATTTGGTTTCCACTCAATCGTTTGTCGACCATGTTGGCTAACCTTATGAATTCCTAGTCGACCACTTTGATCTTTGACTTATGAGTTGATCACTTCAACGTCAATGTAACCATCAACTTGACTTATCCCTCTGGTTGAACATTCACCCATTTGATCCACCTCGACTTGTCAGTCGATTGACTATTCTTTCACTGCAAAGAATATAACAACTCAACATTTGAAATATTATTTTCATTGCATTGTATAAATTATGATAAGGATGATTATTGCATGAGAAAATATAATAAGCACTAGTAATAACTATGAATTTTTCATTGACTCCAAATGGCTTGATTTTGTTTATGAAGTAGGTAATCATTATGAACTCTGGTAGAGGAATTTATGTTAGAATTCTATAAACCAATGGAAGTGACCATTTCTATGCCTATAAATATTCTTTGTACCAACTAGAGACACCGAAGAGAATAACTAATGGACAATTCATTTTGATATCTATGTGGATTATATTGTGTGCAAGCAATCAGTGATGCCAAGAAAAATAGCTAGTGGGAAATTAATTTTTGTATCTATGTAGATTATATTTTTTACAAGCAAACAATGATTCCCATAAAAATACTCAGTGGGTAATTCGTTTTGGTATCTATGTGGATTATATTTTGTACAAGGAAACTGTGAAGTTTATTGCAAAAACAAACTTTATCTTAAACATACAGAATAAAGTGGTTTTGGATATTTACTTGTACTTTTTTTTATCGTGCAATAACATCCATTGCACTTCCGTATTATTGATCAGTATGCATGTGAATAGGCATGCCAAGGAAAAAATGCTTCCATAGATTTATTTACTAGGCCTCATGAACTGCTATTGGTACTATGGTATACTTCATGAAATGTTATTGGTAGTGGTTTGAGGTATTGACTTGGACTACCATATTTGATGTATTGACCAATATTTCTAGAATCAGGGCTACTCAATAATAGCATAATGAAGAAGAAATATGTTAAGGAAGCATTGATAGTTGTGCCTACAGATGGTTTTTCACTACTCTTTTTGTTGTCATAGACCATTTTGTGGAAAAGTGCAATAATTAAGGAAGATAGTTAGAAAAAACACTAGAAAAGGAGTGTGTGATGAAAAAAAGGGAAAAGCGTGAGAAAGTAGGAAATTCAAAGGCAGAAAGAAAGGACGTGAAATGACAAGGAAAATAGTTGGATTTTATTCCAGTCGCGCGCAGGAAGTTAGAATGTGTACAAACCTAATCCACCTAGAGTCAGTGGGTTAGGATTTTGGTCATTGATTGTAATAGGTTTTTAACCCACTTTTGTAGTATAATATGTATTGTAAGATCTGAGGAGATCAAGTTTTTGGTGAGTTGAGAGTTGCTAGTTAGAATTGTTGAGTTATTGTTTTGATAAGCTTTGAGTCAGCTTTGGAGACAAAGTTATGGATTGTCATCAAGGGTAAGGTTGCAACATGTGGAGCTTGGTGTGACCTTTTTATCCTCACCATATACATGTGTAACATCCCCCATCCCATCTGAGAAACATTACGATGAAGAATACTTTTAAAAACAAAATTTATAGCCAAATAAATTAATTCATTTACAGTTAAATGATTTCCTGTAGATTACAGCTATGAACTAAAACTGATTTAGCTATTGTATGCAACCATAAAATAGATGCATCTAACCCATGCTAATAAACAACACAATATGCATCTAAAAAACTCATTACAACAACATATAAATGACTTCCAAATAAACATAGTTCATGCATAGAAATTAAACACATAATTTAGCATAACAACAAGATAAAACACTTATCTTGTCACAATAGTTGTCCAACTAGCTACTTGGGAAGGAAACCCAACCATAGACTAATTGTTCTAAATCTCATCATCCAATCCCCCCTAAGCTGAGGCTAGCAATCCACAAAAGAGGGTGGTCTCTCACAGTCCACCCACAACTCATAAAACTCTCAACCCAACTGATATCCTCCTACATATATATTGTTTTTCCACCAACTCTCTTCCTCTTTCCATGTCCAACCCAAGTAATGTACCCCTTCACTGATATCAGACCCTTGGGCATCCCATTCTCTTATCAAGGTCTCTCTGGAAAAGGCAACTAGGAATCTCTCAGCTGGGAATTCAAGGGAAACTGTTGCTAGAAAAACTATCAGCAAACCAACAACAAACACTTGTTGTTTTAGTGCAACTCATCTAGGAGTTCACTCTTAAGGCATGAAAACCTAGCTCTTCAATTTTCCAGCTCCTATTCACTCCAATTACACTCCAGTTTGATTTAGAATTATCCCTCCATGGTTGCATCAAATTCAAGCTATGTTTCTTGCTCTCTCCTTGGCTCTCATGCACAAAACCTGACTAACTAAAAATTGTTGTCCCAACCCATACGAATTTCCTCTCTTTGGATTTATTTTATTGACTCACACTCTTCCTCGAGATGATTTGATGCAGGAGCATCGTCATCAAGGTGCAAGTGGAAGACAACTCAGCTCCCTAGCACACATTTTGAAGTGATTTTTATATATTAAAGATGGAATGTCATGAAATATCTTGAAAATATCGTAATTAAAGAAAGTCTTAAATGTTTAGGAGCTAAACCATCACATGAGATAGATGGGGAGTGTATTTTCCTTTAATGTAGTATATTGCATTACATATTCGAAGCATTTGCTCTTATCTGTTTGTCTCGAACATTTATTGTAATAACTCCTTAGTAGTTGAAATATTTTATTTTTATAGGATAGCACTAAGGTAGTCGAAGGGAAAATCTCTATGATCTAGTTTTGTATAAATAAATGTAATGTATGCCCAAATGAGGTTGCTGAAGAGTATTGTAGCTAAATATTATTGCTGCTGAAATCTATTTAAAGCTGAGAGTTGTTGAGTCGTAGAAGAGCATTGTATGAGTCCATGTACATATCATTTGAATGAATATAAAAAATAAGCGTTGATCCAAATGTTTGGTGTTGTTGTTACTGTGTCTATCTGAATGAATGAATGGTAGGATTTATGTTCAATTGTGTCTCTCTGTTATTACTTGTTCTTATGTTATGAATGCATTTACATGGTTGAATGTATGAATCTGTGAGATATTAGATAATTTTCAATTGTTTCTCTTCTACGAGCCTTTGCAAGGAGTGCGTAAGTTTCCACAAGGTGTGCATTGACAGAGTCCATTTCAACTCAGAATATTAGAAGAGATAACGTGAAAACATTTTTTGCAATGAGTTCATAAGTGTCTACAAGGTGTGCGTTGACAAAGTTTGTTTTGACTTAGAACTTCAGGAAGGATAACTTGAAAGTGTGCATAGGTGGAAAGGAACTCAGAGTCATATTGTTCAGGAGGAACAGTTGATCCATATAAGAAATGTTGCAAGGTGTGCGCAGTCACCCACAAAGAAGCTAAGTCCTGGAGGGAAACCTGTTGCGAGGCACGCACAGGGTCAATTTCGACTAAATGTAAAAAAAAATGCTCTGAGTAATTAGCAGTTCGAAGGAAGACCAAGCTCGAAAGAAGTAGAGGGAAAGAATTCTTCAATAGGGAGGAGCCCTTTAATATTCCCCAAATTAACGAGTAAGATCCATTCAGGAGGAAGAGGGATCATTCCAAACCGTCAGATCTCGGAGAGTTGCACGGAGGTTATCCATGGAGTCTTTCGACACTTTGTAGTTCAGAGGTTTGAAAGTGGTTTAAAGAGTGGGGATCATTGAAGTTCTCAAGCCACAAAGTAATCCTAGTCATTGGTTTCAACGAGGATATGTGGCAGCAGATCGAAGAGTTTGTGAGAAAGAACTCATGGATTTTTGTGTGGAGCAAGAGAAAAAATCCTGAAGTCGTGAAGTAGTGAAGGATATTGCAACAGTTGATGTTGGTCCTTGACCAAGTTTTGAGGCTCCTTGGTCATTTTGACCATTTTTGGGACTTCGACAGGCTGTCGAAGGTGGAGTGCATGTCGAAGCGGAGATCATGGGGTCTTGGCCCCTTTTTAGGGATTTTGGGGTTTGGGGCTTATATAATGGGTATGGGGATGTTGGCCCATGGGTTTACCCATGCTTAGGCCTATTTTGTAATGAATAAATAGAATTCTAGGCAATGTAAGAAGTAGTGAGTAGTGACTAGTCAGTGTGAGCCATTGTTGCTAAGTGAAAAAAGTAGATCTGTGTGATTTGTCTTTGTGTGCACTGTGTGAGACTTTCAAGGCTAAGTGAAAGCAAATGTAAAAGACTTTGTAAGGCTCTGTCCCTAGATCCACTCAGGGAAGGAGGATCTAGTGAGGTGTGCAGATCTCCTATCCTCTGTGGAGTTGATTTGGAGGCTTTGTACATGTAAGAAGATTGAAAGAAGCAAATAAAGAAGACAAGGAGTTGGTGGACGTAGCCCCAAGGAGGGGGTGAACCACATATATCCTGTGTTGTGAATTCTTTGTGCCTTATGACTGCTTTTCATATTATTCTTGTTTATGTGGTTAAATGTTTAGTGCATTGTTAGATGATAGATGAATCTGATATGATAGCTTAGTGTTGAATAATGTGAATAAAATCTAGATCTAATCCATGTTTTTATTCTTAGTACTTGAATCTATTGGATCTGTATAAATACTGCGTTGATTTGTTGTTAGGTTTTAGTCGCGCTGTGAACTAAGGATGAATATTAACGAACTGTAATAACTAAGTGCTCTATTAAGGTGTTACAAACACAGATTTGTGTCCCAGCTAAGGTTGCAGACATCTGAGTCCTGCAACCACCCCTACCTCCACCTCGAGTGAGGCTTCATATTCTTCACAGGTGTTGCCAAAAGGGCTGGTAGTTAGGGTTTTGTTGGTGCATTGTTGTAGCATTGAACCTCGAGTCTGCCCCTGTGCCAAAAAATGGTTCCGTTGTCGGACCTGAAACTGTGATTGATAGGAACTGAGGAATAAGAAGCTATGTGTGAAGATCTAACCTAAAACTGTGATTGTTGGGAACAAAGGAAGAAGAAGCTTTGTGCGAAAATCTGACCCGAGACTGTGAAAGCTCTGTGCATAGATCTGTTGTCCAGGTGCGCAGTACTCTACTTGGATTGTGAAGCTCTGTGATAAGAAGAGAAGTCCGATCTATAGAAAAGAGGTAAGATCTTGAAGCTTTGTAAGGTAAGAATAGTGAGACATTTTGATTGAAAAGGTAAGATAAGTAGAAATTTTTGTTTCAAAAATACAGATCTAGGTATGTTTGATAAATTTTGTCGTAGCCTGAAAACTAGGGCACAGCTAGAAGAAAGAAGATTTGATATGAGTAGATCTGATAAGAATAGTGAAAGATATGTTATTCCTATGCATAGAAAGAATGTTTGGACTAATAAATGGATGCAAGATCCTAGAAAGAAATTTTTGCAGGTTAGCTACCACGATTCTAGTGTGCAGTATAGGAAAAGATGGGGATCATTTAAGAGAAAGACAGGATTAACTCTTTGTTACAGTTGCAGAAGACTAGGAAATCTTGCTAAGGAATGACCTGGTAGAAGATCCAATTGTGTTTGTTGTAAAGCTATGGATCATGAAGTTTTGGCTTTCCCTAGAATGATTGCTAAGGTTGAAAGAATGAATATGAGACATGAAAACCCTAAGGAAGGTCAAGAAACTAAAATCATGGCAGAACCCCAGAAAGAATCATAAATTGTACTATTGAAAATGAAAGAAACCCTAAATGATGACAAAAACATCAACTTACAAAACATGTTCAAAGAAAAAGAATGCATAGAAACAAGAATAGGAGACTTCGACATTGACTATGTTCTGGATGAGGAAACATGGGTGAATATCATGATAGAAAGAACTTGGGAAATTTTAGGAAATCCTATTATGATTCCTTCATTAGGAGGAATAGGATTATTTAGAAGAATATGGAACTTTGACAGAAGAATATTTTGAGGTTGTTAAATCTATTGAGAAAAACGCCCCATTTTCTATGTTACTAGGAAAACCTTGGATTGAAAAGGATCAAGCCAAAAGAAAAGAAGAGGAATTCTTAGAGAAGAATAAGCAAGAATTAAAAAATTTCATGACTAGGAGGATTGCACATTTTATTGAATAACGGGAGAACAGATCGAAGTTATTCAGAAACAAAAACTTGGATGTCAAATTTGAAAGGACACATGAGGACTTGAGACACCTACTGTACAAGAGAGTAGAGCACCTACACCAGACAGAGAAGAAGTATTTCCCTTGAACCCTAGTAAAAACCATCAACAACGCGAAGTTACTATGCCCAAAGAAGATAAGAATCAAAATGAAAGGAGGAATATTGATAGGAAGATCACCAGGAAGAAGGCTAGAAAGCTCAATAAGAAGAAAGAAAATATAGAAAAGTTACAGAAAGTTCCAGAAGGAACTGTGCAGAAGGAAGGATTCTAGAATTTGAACTTTGTCGGGATACCAGTACAACACAGCATGGCACTTCACCTTGGTGAAGAAATATGACCGTTGGAGGCATTATAACCATTATCCCGATGACACGAACGGTTAGAAAAATAGTTATGGCCAGAAAGCTTGCCATCAGACCATTGGGACCACGCCGTAATGGACAGAACTGCATTAATGAAGGTTTCTCGCCTATTGGAAAGTTCCACTACCTAGTTGTCTACTTATTCCATCAAGCCTTTCCCCGAGAACACTTTTTCCACCTGTGATTATCCGAGATCACAGATTAGTTTATTTTGCGTAGTGATCATTGAGTTATCGCCATCCATCTCATTGCATTGAGTAGCTTTTCTTCAACTCGAGATATTTAACCAAGAGCATGTATGTCCGAAGAAATTAGCACAGTCAAAGAGTTTTTGAAAGAGATACTCATCGACCTCATGACTGAAAAGGTAATGTATGTGGGTGTACAAGCTTCATCAACAAGAGGAGTGCAAGCCTCCCCGTCGACTACTCGTGGATCTAGACCATCCCGATACGCGACTGAGAAAAGAACTAAGCATAGAGATGACTTAGTGAATGAGAAGTTATTACCATCCATCCTACCCGATTACATCCCACCCCTGGTTGGTGTAGTGAGTCGCGACAATGTCCTGAGGGACTTCTACTACACCGTCATCACTGCGTATCTCCTGAAGGGGATACGCATAGTCAGACCACAGCTAGAGAGGATTCCAACCTTGAATATTAGTGACTATAACCTGGGATACCGTAAGAGTTATGGCATGCTCGCACCTCACAAATACTTGACCAAGATGAAGGGAAAGAAGACGAAAATCATCCCTCAGTCGTGGACCATGAACCTCGCGCAGTCCACCCTTTTGAATGTAATGAAGATTCCACATTTTGGAAGGCACCAAGAGGTTAACGCATGCGTTAAGATCCTGCTTTCATGCTTCCACGGTGGCTACATATGGTTGGAAATACGTATCACTATCGATCTGGCACTAATCCATAGGATCACCGGATTGATCATGCATGGACTAGATCCATAGGACTTCTACCCAGGAGAAGCTGCAGATCGTGCCTTAGCACGGATGATTAAAGAAACATATGGAGATGTTGAGAAGGGGACATGAGGCTACAAGGTAGACTCTATCCAGTATGGCGCAGTGTGCCTAGCATGCCAATTAATTGCAAGAAAGCTAGTAAGAAATAAAATACCCACGCAAGTTATAGGGTTTGTCATTGACCTCACATGGAAATGTGTAGAAGGCCTATAGATGAACTGGGAAAAGTACCTAGTTAACCAACTCAAACTAGATTTTCGTGAAGCTCAGGATCAGGGCTATGAGTTTCACTTTAGCTGACTCCTGATCCTCATCATGTTTACTGCTTGGGAAATGCTGTAAGGTGTGACCTTCCCTGAGATTGAGCCATTTGAGCCGCTCCCTGTGAATTTCACCATGCTCTGGTATTCGAGCGATATGGGAAAGAAGTGGCAATCAAACATAGTATTTCATACCCACTATCTACAACTTAGGCGGGATATCGATTCCTTCCCTCATATGACACCAAAAACCCTGGATACATTCAGGCTGCTTATGAAGTTCTGTGCAGATAGGCATATTATCTACATCACTGTGCACGCCGATGAAATAAAAGAAGGACTTCAGTACTACTACAAGCTCACTACAGAGGACCTGGAAGAAATCATTAAATATTGGCTTGCAGAACTCCTTATCCCTACTGACCCCGCAAAGCTCTCTGACCAAGACCTCATTGGAAATCAGGTGGTTACTCGCAAAGAGTATGATGCCCCAAGCAGCAGCAAGAAGAAAAAGAAGAAATATGTACAGGAAGTACACAACACATAAGAAGAGACTGCATCCGAGTCACCTAGAGGAGGAGGTGATGACGAAGTGAACAAAGAGGAAAAAGAACAAGAAGAAGATAAGCAAGGCAAAGTAACACCGCCATAGAACCTCCCTGATGACACTGATCCATCTAAGAAAAGGAAGGTTTCCCCCATGAAACCTTCATCGTGGAAGAAGTCCAAATCCAATAAGCCAAAGATGCAGAATGTACTCACAGTCGATGACTTCAACTTCATTATTTCAGCTGTAGGAGATGCCTCAGAAGATATTTTTCAAAGAAACGAAGCAAAACAAGAAGCCATGTACGATAGAATTGAAGAAGAACTAAGAGGTGTACAACAAGCCCTTTATTCGAGCTGCACAGTGTCCACTGCACCCTCACCATCAAAAGAACCAGAGTTGGGAGATGAGCCTTCTTAACTATGCAGACTAGATGATGTGACTGAAGCTCACCTACATCGAGCACAAGCTGAGAAAGAACAGGCCACAGTGGCCTTAAAAAAATCATAGGAGGAATTTATAGAGCAACGCAGGATTGCACAACAGGAGAAGGATGCTCTTCAAGTGAAGTTCAAAGAAGAGAGAGAACAGATCTAGCAGGAGAAAGAAAAGTTTCTCGTGGATCAGGTCGGAGTAAAAGAAGAAGTCAACAGAGCACTTCGCTCTGTGACAAGCTTGGAGCAGAAGGAGGGAGAACCAGTAGAAAACCAAGTAGTGCAGCTCGCAGAAACCATCCAACAACTTCAGCAGAGAATCACATATCTTGAGCTAAGAACAGTTCCCAGTACTCCACAGGATGTGCGAGATCAAAGAGAAGCGACTGCCCGAGGCGCAGTTGAAATAATCAAGGGCCTCACCATGGAATGTAAACAACTGAGTGATCGAAGTGCCCAAACTTATGAGAGACTCACCGAGGATCCTGAATTGAAGGAAATGGAGTCACTTCTCCAGAAAGCAAAGAAGCAAACATAAATAGTACAGGTGCAGTTGAAGCCCTTGTCATCCATTGAGAGGATGAAGTGATCCCAAGAACAAAGCACTACCCAGTAGTAGGTCCACACCATTTAGAGTAGATTCATAGAAGTAACTTAGAGGTTGCAACCAATACAGGACAAGGCTTTCCATTTGTTCGCACAGATCGAAGGCCGAGGAGAAGAACTGGATCAAGTCATCACTGCAAATGAACAACTCTTAGAGGGACCTGTCAACAAAGCAGTAATCCAAGAGCTCATTGAGTAGGAGGTCGTGGCACAACAACAGGTCGAAGCACCTCGAGCCAAGATCGAGGCTTTTGAAGTAGAGTTACCCAGAGTAGAGTGACTCGGGACGAGTCACAGGTGAGTGTTGGGGGCATGTTGGCCCTTAACAAGGTTTTGAGGATCCTTGGTAATTTTGACCATTTTTGGGACTTTGACAGGCTGTCGAAGGTGGAGCGCAAGTGGAAGTGGACATCACAGGATCTTGGCCCCCTTTTAGGGATTTTTGGGTTTTGGGATTATGTAATGGGTATGGGGATGTTGGCCCATGGTTTTACCCATGCTTAGGCCTATTTTGTAATGAATAAATAGAATTCTAGGCGGTGTAAGAAGTAGTGAGTAGGGACTAGTCAGTGTGAGCCATTGTTGTTAAGTGAAAAAGTAGATCTGTGTGATTTTTCTTTGTGCACACTGTGTGAGACTTGCAAGGCTAAGTGCAAGCGAATGTAAAAGACTGTGTAAGGATTTGTGCCTAGATCCACTTAGGGAAGGAGGATTTGGCAAGGTGCACAGATCTCCTGTCCTCTGCGGAGTTTATTTGGAGGCTTTGTGCATGTAAGAAGATTGAAAGAAGCTAATAAAGAAGACGAAGAGTTGGTGGACGTAGCCCTAGGTAGGGGGTGAACCACGTATATCCTGTGTTGTGAATGCTTTGTTCCTTATGATTGTTTTTCATATTATTCTTTTTTATGTGGTTAAATGATTAGTGCATTGTTAGATGATAGATGAATCTGATATGATAGCTTAGTGTTGAATAATGTGAATAAAATCTAGATATGATCTATGTTTGTATGCTTTGTACTTGAATCTATTGGATCTTTATAAATATTGTGTTGATCAATTGTTAGGGTTTAGTTGCACTATGAACTAAGGTTGAATATTAACAAACTGTAATAACTAAGTGCTTTGTTAAGGTGTTACAATCACAGATCTGTGTCCCAGCTAAGGTTGCAGACATCTGAGTCCTGTAACCACCCTTGCCTCTACCTCGGGTGAGAATTCATTTGCTTCGAAGGTGTTGCCGAAATGGATGGTAGTTAGGGTTTTGTTGGTACGATGTTGTAGAGTGTCTTCCTCTGTTCCAACAGTTGATATGAGGGGGACACGTGTTGTCATATTGTGGGATCCAGGAGTGTGAATCTGGAAAAAAGGTAAGAAGCTAAATCCTAGCTGTCGATTGTGTGGACATGTGGTGTCGTCTCTATCACTTCAGTGATAGAATACTTTGGGGAAAAGGAGTGTTAAGACGTTCAAAAATCCTGAATGCCAAAGTCCCGAAATAGATCACAGTTGTTGGTTGTTGGAGAGAATAGAACCGTAGATCTTTTCGCGTAAGTTCGTGTTTCGGAGCTCGAAGAAAAATGGGTAAGCTACAGTCAAAATGGTTGAAGCCCGAAGTTGCAAAGAAGGATGGCCTGAGGTTATAGCTCGTGGTCATATTGAAGAATATGCTAGTGGAGGAGCTAGTGCTCACCACTCACTGTTACCATAATCTGCATAGAATGGGTTCGTGGGTGAATTGAACCTATGTGGTAACAAACAAGGGCCTATGTAAATTGATTTCAAGGTATAGCAGAGACCCAAAGAACCTATTCGGCTCAGAAATTTGGAGATCCTTGATTGGGAGGTCACAAAACCCCTAGGGGAAAAGGGGGGGTTGCATCATGATTGTACTCAACCTCCATGTTACCATGTCACTCACACCCACCCTCTTACATGTATTCAATGATTCGCTTTGGGAACACTCAATCAGAAATAGGAAGGTTCATATACAAATAACAAATTTAGGAAAATGGGTTAAATTAATATACATGGGTATTTCCCCCCTTGGAACCCTCTTCGTCATTATCCTAGACACTCCCCTCTCTTGTGGATTAATTCATCCCCCATCTCTTTTCCATGTCCCCTTAGCAATTGGCATCACATTTTATTAATAAAACAAAGAAATACAATTCACATATTACATCGCTTTAGCCATAGCCACACATTATATATACATAATCATTAATTAAACTGGGGATTATAATGGGGATGCTACATTCTCCCTCCCCTACAATTGTGCATTGTCCTCGGTGCACTCTATGTTGATATACATATATGCAAATTTACATCACAATACTTAGAAAATAAAATTCTACAATTTTACAACTCAAGTAGCAGCTCCAACCATAATCTCATGTTCCTTTCATCTTGCTAACCCAAGGAATGTAACATTAATTTATCAAGGATAACCCAAGGGATGTACCATCTGTTTATCAAGACTATCCCAATGAATGAACCATTATTTTATCAAGGTACCAACACAGTTGGCTAGGACTCTAAGATGTGGTTACAGAACTCTAGCTGCTCAAAATGGAGTCTTGCATTATGTTTTCTTCAAAATTCTCAAACATTTGTGGGTATTGTGCCCACATGTTTTCTTCATGCTCCCATGTAGAATCTTCAGGACCATAGAAATTCCATTGAACATTTACCAGCCCTATGAATTTGTTATTGAGCACTTTGACTTTCCAGTCCAAGATGTGTACTGGTTCCACCCAAAAATCCCCTTCGTGCTCCACCTAGATCACATTCCAATCAATTATGTGGTTAGGATTAGGAACATATTTATTTAATAATGAAACATCAAATACATTATGCACTCTCATGGATGCAGGAAAAGCTAACATGTATCCAACTAGCCCTATCTTTTCTAATATTTCAAAAGTCCCACAATATATCCTTGCCAGCTTCGGGTAGCTTCCTAATCTTAGTGAACTTCTCTTTGCCTTCAATTTCAAAAAACACATGTTCTTCCACTTTAAAATATCTGAAAACTCTATTTATGTCTTCATAACTTTCATGCCTATCCAGGGCAACCTTCAAATTCTTATTTATATTTTCCATCTGACTCTAGACGATATGCGGTACTGGGATTTAAATTTGTTCCAAATACCTTGAACAAACCTTTCCAAAAATTATATGTGAACTTTGGATCTCTCTTTGAAATTATTGCCTTAGGAACTCCATCTATCCTAGCAACTTCTCTTATATATTTTTTTGCAATATTTTCTTCCTTGTGTATAGTCTTTACCGGAATAAAATGTGTTGATTTAGTCAATTTATCCACCACCACCATGATGGAATCATGTTGCTTCACTTTCATATGAAAATTAGTAATAAAATCAACTTTAACTACTCCCCGCTTCCATTTCGGAATGGGAAATGGTTATTGAAAATACTAAGACAACTGAGAGGG
>ML779936.1:650894-682162 GCA_009831015.1 Picea engelmannii | reverse complement strand
TTTCTTTGCTGATTTAGAATGGAGGTTAATCCTTCTGAGGCTTTAATACTTGGCAGATTTTGGTGATACAATCCCTTAAACTTCTCCATTTCTTTTCTGGTTTTTACTATCTCTTCTTCTAAGGCTTCACACCTCACTTTCTTTTCTGACAACTGTTGTTTCAGTATGTCTTCTATTTTCTTTGTCTCTTCTAATTCCACTTTCAACAGGGCAAAGTCTTCATCAGGTTGTTTATTGTCTTTCTTGAACTATATCAGCAATTGTTTTTGCTTTCTGTTCTTAATTCTAAGTCTGCCAATCTCTTCCAGTTCACTGATCAGTTCTTCTTCCATATCAACCACAACTTCTTCATCATTATCATCACTTCCTGTGATTTTATTATCATAATCCTCCTTGTCCATAAGCATGAAGTCATTTACCTTATCTTCATAGGAAGAGTCACTATCGTTGTCTTCTGAGGAATTGTCATTATTTGCACACAAACTTTTCTTCTTACTATATTTCTTGAATTTGTACTTCTTTGCAACATCAGAGTTCTGGCCCTTTTTTTGATGGGGATACTTAGATGAAAAATGACCTATCTTACCACAGTTAAAGCATTTGAAGGGAAACTTGCCTTGATATTTTCCTGATCCTTTCTTTAACCTTCTCAAAAAAAATTCCTCAATATCATCTAATTTTGAATCAGTATTCTTGTCTGCCTTAAACGATGCTTCTCTAGTAATGGATTTATCTTTGCTAATTATCATTTCATATGCAGTTAAAGTTCCTAGAATTTGATCAATGGACAGAGTTTTAAGATCATTTAGTTCTTCTATTACAGAGACTTTTGGATTAAATTTATTAAGCAGAGATCTTAAAATCTTATGAACTAAGAGTGATTCTTCAAACTTCTCACCAAGACCCTTTATGGAATTCACAGGTTCTTCAACTCTTAAAAAATACTTTCTAATTGTTTCAGCTTCATTCATCTTTAGTTGTTCAAACTTCAACCTAAATGTTTGAAGTTTGGCATCTTTTACTTTCTCATTTCCTTCATAGCTACTAATAAGTTTATCCCACATTTCTTTGGCAGTTTGAAGATGCATCACCTTTACAAACTCGGCTTCTGCAAGTCCATTCAAGATAGCATTCATTCCCTTGGCATTAAAGCTAAATTCTAACTTATCGTCCTTGGAAGCTAGCACAACAGGATTTATGTATCTAGTCTCTACTACATCCCAAACATCAACACCTAATGCCATTAGGTATGTTCTCATTCTAACCTTCCAAAAGTCAAAATTTGTTCCATCAAACAGAGGAGGCTTACTGGCTGAAGTCCCTTCATGACTTGTCATGTTTAAGCTTACAGATCTACCTTTAAATAAAAGGAACCCACTCTGATACCAATTGTTGAAAATACTAAGACAACTGAGAGAGGGGGGGGTGTTGAATCAGTTGTTACTGTGCTTAAACAATTTTAACAATTAAACCATTTTTAATCTTTCTCCAAGGGATCATCAATATTATACTACATAGGGACAACATAAATAATGAGCATCACTCACACATAAGATATACACAGAGACAGATTTTCACAAGGAAACCCATAAAGGGAGAAAACCTCTTCTTCTTAGAAATGATAGGCAGTCTTTTAAGTTCTGTACATCATCTATAATTGAGCACCAACTCAATGTGAGGCTACTACCTTTTTTTTACAAGCTCCAACTTGTTTGAGAGCACCAACTCTCTGGTTTCTCTAGCACCCACTAGAAGGAATCAACAACTCCCTAATTTTTCCAGCACCAACTGGATGGAAGCACCAACTTCCAGTCACACAGGCACCAACCTGTATAAAAAAGAACAACTGTTCTCCCTTGCACCACCCTGCCACCCTGGTTTTTCTAGCTGCAACTAGATGGAAGCTACAACTCCCTGTGTTCAAGCACCCACTTGAACCTTTGAGGAAAACATTCCTCCCTAGCACCTCCCTACCACCCTTATTACAAATAAATGATTGAATAACCAACAACACATATAAATCAATTCTTACCACTTCTTGATTGTTCTGCAATTCTTCACTACTACACTATTCTTCTGCTCTGTTCATACTTGGCTTGACTTGTTGTGTCTTTCTATCTGTTCTTTCTCTGTCCTTCTCATGATTTTTGATATGTGCACATTCTTCTCTCTTCACCTTTTCTCTTTTGTTCAACTTTTGATCCTTATCTCTAAGCTTTCTTCACACTGCGCATACTGTAGTTTTACCTTTCTACAGTTCAACTCATTATTCAGTCAAAACAACCAACTTTGCACAGTCTTCTCATATCTTCTTTTATTCACACACACCTCAGCAACTGAATCGCCAACCGATCAAGAATCATGAATCAGTTTTGCTAACTGAATCGTAACTGATGACTTAACTGTGAGGTGAAACAGTAGCCCTCCGATCATATTCGAATTCACCTGCACCGTTGGATTACAAGAAACAAAATGTATTTCGCATTTCGTATTTCGGAAATTCATGATTTCGCAAGTCACGAATTCCTATTGCAAATCATCTCGACTCTCCAAGTTGTGATCCCCGAAATGGATCCATATCAATGGTCCACAAAACTTCATAATCTGGTCCCTTCTTTTCCTAATCGAACGGTTGACAAGATTTCGGCGTTTTTCCCTTCGAGTCTTCAAGACTCACAATAGTCCCTTTTGGCATTTCACGATTTCGCATGTCATGAATTCCTGAAACTCCATGTTGAAAACCCTGAAACTCCATGTCACAATTTTTCATTTCGACATTTCATGATTTCATAAATTCTTGTGATGAGATATCTTGACGCTCCATGTTGCAATCCCTAAAACTCCAAAACTTCGAAATGGAGTCTTTGACATTTCGTGATTTCACATTTCACGATTTCAGCATTCTTGTTGCGAGTTTTCTTGACATCTCCAACTTCCGGTATCCGAAACTTCGAAATGGAGTCTTTGACATTTCGCGATTTCAGCATTCTTGTTGTTAGTTTTCTTGAAATCTCCAACTTCCGGTATCCGAAACTCCAAAATGGAGTTATTTCCTGGTCTGTGAAACTCTTTGTTGATGTGCCTGTTTCGGGATTTCAGCATTTTTCATTTTGTGACTTCAGGACTCTTGTGATGAAGAGTCTTGACTCTTGACTCCTCCAACTCTTGGTTTCTGGAACTCTAAAATGGATTTGTTTCCCAGTCTGTGAAACTCTTTGTTGATGTGCCTGTTTTAGGATTTCGGAGTTTCTCATTTCACGACTTCGAGACTCCTGTGATGAAGAGTCTCGACTCTTGACTCCTCCAAATCCCGGTATCCGAAACTCCAATTTACCGGTCTGCGAAAATCCAAAATGGAGTCTTTGACATGCTCTGATCTATCGCATTTCGGGATTTTCTGTCATGAGTTGCTTCCTTGACTCCTAGAGTTTACGATTCTAATCTTGCCATGCGATCATCGTTTTGTTGTTGGTTTTGCCACTTTCTCTTGTTCATCATCGTCGGGCTGAGCTTGTCATCAATGCCAAACAAATACTCTACCTTCTTTCTACCCATAATAAATATGCCAACAATGGTTGTAGCAAACATGCTATGTGTTTATGTTTTGTCTTTACCTTTTGGCATTCTAGACATATGGCTATGTAATTAGCCACTTCTTTTTTCATTCCTGGCCAAAATTATTGGCTTCTTACTGCTGCAATTCTTTTATGATATCCTGGGTGCCCTGCATATGGCACATTATTCATCTCCTTCAACATTGCATTTTTCATCTTCCTAGAATTTGGCACATACACTTTACATTTGCACATGAGAATTCCATATTCTTTCAAATCATAATAATTAATTTTTTGCTGAAAATTACCTCATTATAATGTCTCTTTTATTTTTAGAAAATTCTGATCTGAATGTGTTGCTGCGACAATTTTGTCTTTTAGATCTATCATGTACATGCTAATGGCTTCAATATGATTAATTTTGAAGTCATGTTCACTCAGAAATTCTAGCCATCTAGTTTTTCTAGCATTTAGTGTTGGTTGTCCAAACAAATTCTTTAGACCACATTGGTTTGTCCTTAGCTCAAATTTCTTACCCATAAGGTAATGCCTCCACATTTTCAATGCATGTACGATCGTTTTTAAATCCAAGTCATGTGTAGCATAATTCCTTTCATGCTCTTTTAATTTTCTAGACTCATAGCATACCACAAGATCCTTTTGAATGAAAACTCCACCAATTCCTTCCTTACATGCATTAATGCACACAAAAACATCTTCGTTTGGATCTACAATATTCAATATTGGAGCACTTGTCAATATTCCCTTCAACTATTGAAAACTCTCTTTACACTTGAAAGTCCATTCAAATTTTACTCCCTTCTTTTGCAATGAAGTGATTGGACTTGCAATCTTTGAAAATCCTTTTATGAATCTTCAATAATAACCAGAAATACCCATGAATGATCTGACCTATGTCACATTATTTGGCGTTGGCTGTCCTCTAATGGCCTCTATCTTCTTAGGATCAACTTCTATTCCTTGTGTTGAAGTTATATGCCCCAAGTAGTGAATATTATTTTGATAAAATATGCACTTACTTAGCTTAGCATACAATTTATGCTCTCTTAAAATTTGCAATACCATTCTTAAATGATTCTCATGTTCCTCTTATGATTTAGATTAGACAAGGATATCATCTAACAACACAATTAAAAACTTGTCCAGGTACTCCCTGAACACTCCATCCATCAAACACATAAAAATTGTTGGGGCATTGGATAATCCAAATGGAAATACTGTGAATTCATAATGCCCATATCTTGTTTTGAATGTTTTCTTGTTGATGTATTCTTCATTTATCCTTACTTGATTATAGTCTGATCTCAATTCAATCTTCGAAAATATTCTCACACCTTTCATCTAATCAAACAAATCATCAATTCTTGGAAAAGGATACTTATTCTTTATGGTAACCTTATTAAGATGCATGAAATCAATACACATCCTTAAGGTTACATCCTTCTTAATTACAAAAAGAATTGGGGCTCCCCAAGGTGACACACTTGGGCATCTATATCCCTTCTTCAAAATTTCTTTAAGCTACATCTGTAACTCTTTTATTTCTGGTGTGACCATTCTGTAAGGTGTCTTAGACACTGGGGAAGCTCTTGGCACCAAATCAATAGAGAAATTAATGTCTCTCTTTGGTGGAAATCCTGGAATTTCTCTAAAATCATATTCAAAATCCCTCAAGACCGGATGGTCTTCAATTCTTTCCACTTTGTCTTTGACTATTTCCTCCATATGAGTTGCAAACATCTAACATCCCTTCCTAAATCTCTTCTTCTACTTCATAGCTGAAATATCTCTAACAACTACATCTCTTGGAATGCCTTGAATCTTGTCTTGCTTACCTTCCTCATCAAGACATGGGATCATCTTTTCGTAAAAATCTAGGTGTTACACATTATTTTGGTCACCCCAGTGACCCACTGAAAACATGTGTTCATGTTCCTAGAAAGGATAAAAGAGTCTTTCTCCATGAGGAAAGTGATTGGCTTTCCCTTCTCAAAAACCTTATTAAGGAAGGTCGTCGCAGGATACAAGATGCACAGGGTGTGATGATGCCTGATCATCACCCCCTGCTCTAGAGTTGTACTGTGATGTCTTCGCAGGCTACACTATAGCTAGGGTGTGATGATGCCAAAAGGCTAAGAAAAATTCAAACTTTAAGAGAGTTCTAGAAGGGGATATTCTAGAAGATGAGGTGGCCTCCGAACAGTTTGGATCTTACTCGCTTCTCTAATTTGGTGGAATCATCCTAATCTCCTCATCCATCCCTCTTTCACACTATATAAGGAGGGATCTCTCATGGAAAAGGCTAAGGTTGAATAGGCTAAGATTTGTATGGAGAAATTCTGCCTCAGATTATTCTTGAGAGCTTTGCTTTAGTTCTACAAGATACATGGCGGGTTTTCTTCATTCAAGGGATTTGGAGCAAAGGTGTGTGTGTGTTAGAGCAAAGGGCCACTGAAAGGGGACCTTGAGACATCAAGGCTTTGGCTGTATTCTCCACTTCCTATTAATATGATGCAGCAATATGTTTCTTTCCCATAAAACCATTCTTGTTTTATTGTATGATTCCTTGATGACATACATAGGTTCTTGTAAAGTATGTTTTATTGCTTTCACTTTGTTGTTTTGTGTTCCTTTGTAGGTTCAATATTGCATGAACATCAAAATGGAGCGAGGATGACAATGAAAAGAGGAAGTGACATTTAAATGGTATGTTTCCCATCTTTTGTTAACTAGTAAATTCAATAGTTAGAGCCTAGGAAAAGGTTTATATTCTGTTTTGTTTTTTTCTAGTTCCGGATGGTACTAGGGAGATCTGTTTGTGTTCGCACTTACCGATTAGTCCAGCAAAACAAATTGGCAACCATACTGAGGATACAAATTTTTTTTTGGTTTTTTGTCTCTTACTTGCCTTTAGCCCACCTTCCTTTATTTAAATTCATTCTCTAAGTCTGTGGGTGATCCATCTGGACTCCCTGGGTCTGCAAGTTCAGTGAATTTTTTTTACTTTCTTTCATTTTTTCCCTAGTTACAGAGATCATCGCATTGTGCCATATAGACAAACTGTGATGATCCAGTGACGTCTCACTGTGTTGGTTTAGGCTAGGGCAACAATATCATACTGTACTCTCTTAGCAGCCTACGATGACCCTTGATCGTCACATTGTGCTCCATAGGTAGCCTGCGACGATTCCTGTAGATTTTGTTAGGGAGTGTCAACTTTCCTCTTTTCACCCAGTTTTGCCTTAATTGCCTGGGGTGGACTTATGATACTAGTGTCCAAATGATTTGTGAGTTTAAATCTTGCATTTGATTGATTTTAAGTGATTGAAAGTTTTTCTTTCTAAATTTTGCAAGTTTTTCTTTCTAAATTTTGCAAGTTTTTCTTTTGATTTTTGTTACAAAGATATAATCTATGGATCTTGTTCCTGAGTGCTTGATTGACAAAGAGTCTCTGATTTGTTTGAAGATTTGAATTGTTTTCACTTTTCAGATTGTTTATAGATTAAGAAATATTTTTTGTTTGCATTTGACAAAGAGTTTTGCTTATCTTTTTGTTTTTGTCTGCATAGTGAGTTTGATTTGGGAATGAGGTTGTGAGTGTGTTCATTTTCTTCAATTAAATTTTCTTCCTGAGCTTGCATCTCTTATCTGAATTGAGAAAGGAAGAACTGAAAATCATTTTCTTTTTAGTAATCTTTTACAAGGAAATTTTTCGCACTTAAATATTTATAAGAGAAAATTGGAAAATTTTGTAATTTTTGATTGTTTGGAATTTCGTTCATTCAAGAATTGAAAAATTGTATTTCATAGATTTTGTACTTCGAAAATATACCTTCTCCCTATTGTAATTAGAGTTCATTGAATTGAAATATTTCACAGTCATCTTTTTTTTCATTTTATTGGGTCAAGGTCATATACATCATCAATTTCATCTCCATTTCCTTTTTTGAGTAAGCAACAACCTCTTTAAAAGAAAGTGTAATATTAAAATTTATTAGTAACTTTTATTTTCTAGGAATTCTTTACACCAACATTAGCTAGGATAGTGCTTTGGAATAGGTTGAAAGGCACACTCTCCAAAGCATTAAAACACACAATAGAATTTTGTGATAGGGAGAGTGTCAAATCCACTTGCTACATTTTGTTCTAGGAAGCCCTTCTCACGCAAGGGTCAAACCCGAGGTTGCATTGAGACTGACAGAGTTACTCACCTTTCTTTGTTGGTCTTGGTGTAGAGATTGCATGTATTATTGGATGTCACTTGAAGGTATACCCACGATTATGAGTGGGAGCCTCTTGAGTTTATTTCAGTCTAGATCGGACTATCGATTGTTTCCCCAGGCATCATTGTAGTAATTGGTAACCTTAGTGGTCTATATATTTAGGGTATTTACACAAGGTGACTGTGGAGGGGAAATTATTCACGGTACTTGGAATCATCATTGGCCAAAATCACTCAGTTTCCTTGCAAGGTATACCCACGATATGTGTGGGAGCTTGCACCAAGGCATAAGTCCGTTAAGCAGGTTGCCAATGTAAATTTTCCACCTGCTTATCCCATCCCCTTCTTGTCTTGATTTCGTGGCGTTGGATTTCATCACAAACTAGCGAATTCGAAATAACAAGGTTTGTTTGTTTGTTTTGATTTCTATATTTTATTAGCGAGTGTTGTTTGTTTCTCTAGCTGGCCATAGATTTTTTCCATTCTTTATTTGGTGTGACCAACATAGGCCTTCGCCATTCACGTAGGAAGAAAGGACTACCTCCGGAAAATCCAAAAGATTACATCCCTTTGCTTCCTAACTCACCAGAAGACTCTCTTGTGGGAGAAATCAATAACAAAGTAGCCTCTGAAATTGGGAGTACGAATTCTTTGGAAGCATTTAGAATTTGCGACTCTTTGGAAGCATCCAGGCTTCGCGTAAGCCCATTATTGGGTGTGGTACAAGACCCACAGTTACTCCAAATTAATTCATCGGGTGACATTGTTGTTGATGAAGTACCTACTAGACCTAATGCAAAGTCTGGTGTGGATGATCCACTTTTTCAAAGTGCATCATTTATAACCTCGATTCATACTGCTGGAATTTTGAATCCTAGCTCTGTCCCTCTCCATTCTTTAGGAAACAATATTTTTGACAACCTAGGAATGAGTTCTAATCGGCCTATGGAATCACAAACACATGTGACATATACCACTTATACAGTTCCTTTAGATCATTTTACTGGTACAACCAGTAACATCGTCATAGTTGCGAACCAATTGTTGGTTGGTTCTCACTCAATTCTTCCTCTACAGTATGTCAGCTCTACCATGGCCTCACAAGCTATGCCTTTTTCTATCAAAAATCCGATGATATCCCAATATCCTATTGGAACATCGCTTCCTCCTAGATCAAATCCTTCACTTCCCCTTAGGTATAACACTTTGAATACTTACATTGCTAATCCTGCCCACAATCTGACTAGAGGGTCCAATATTTTTGTTCCACTGGGGTACAATGATGTTGTTGGTTTTGTTCCTACACCTGCCCAGGTTATCTCCGGAGGAATGTACATTCCTCCTCCACCCTCACGTAGAGGAGCTAACCGTCCTGGTCCTAGTGGCTCCAATAAAGTTGGAGGCACTAGCCATCTTTTCACTTCTGGTTTTCAGATTCCTGTTGGAGGTCAACCTCAAGTTGGATGTCAAACTCAACTTGGGGGGCAATCTCAAGTTGGGGGGTGTTGCTCCAGAGTCTGTACTTAAGGCTAGGAAGTATAGAGTCTAGGCATCCAAAAAAGGGTAAAAGATAAGAGAAGGAGAAAACAACTGGAAGAGAAACTATAGTTGATTTCTAAGTTGCTTGTGTCTAACTTCCACTTGTTCTTGAGTGGTTATATCTCGTTCAATGGCTGCCCACGAACATTCAAGTTCGACCCGGGTGGTTGCAGTTTTTAGGATAGTGTCAAAGAGGTTTAAGGAGATGTTGTTTTAGTCTGAGAGGTTAGGTTCTATGTGAGGTTGACTTGCAATAGGGACAATCATTTAAGGAATAGAGATTTAAGAGGCTGTTGTTTTTAAGTTGTTGATTCAATTTTTTGATTTATACGAGAGAAAAAATCCCGTGAGACAAATTAGTAGTTTAACAAATTCCATAACTAAGTTAAAAATTTGGAACCATGTATGAAGCGAAAGAAAAAAATAGAGCTGTCAGACAATGTGAGGCATCATTTTGAGAGGAATCTCACGCTGTAACAGAAGAAGAAAAATAAGAGAAACACTTTAATGAAGCGTAAAATATAGCGATCTAAGTAATCCACAGGTCTTGTACCTTATAATAGTTGATACAAAGGAAAAGATGCAAATAATTAGATAACCAAAACATGATTGCCACAATAGAGGTTGCACCGAATTGCAGTCAAAGCATTCATCAAAGATGCATATAAAAATTTCATGAAGCATCAAATAACAGAAGAAAGCACATAACTCAATCTTGATAGAATAGGGAGTCTTCAATTTTCTTTGTATTAATTCCTAGTGATGGAAAATTTCTCTATTACAATCTGCCAAAAGAAAAAGCCCTTGTTTTTCTTCAAAATGCCTATTTATACAAGCCTAAAAAAAACTTGAAATTCCATTAGAAACCTTTGATTACAATTGAGGAAAGGAAGCGTTTCATTTCCTCACTCTTTGTCTTCCCCCATGCAGGCGGAACACCTTCCTTTCTATGCTCCCTTGTACCCAGAAATAGAATAGAATAACACCTGTCATCATTTAACACCAGAAGCCTGCCCTTTCCCCTGCTCGATGTAACTGACATACCTTTCAATCAACTGGGTTATCAACCTGTAGGGATCTTCTTGGTTCTTGGCCTCGAAAGTGTAACAATTATTCGCCAGCTGTGGCAATTGTCTTGCTACTTGTCGGTCTTCCGTGATGATGGACCATAATTGTAAACTTGGTTTTATTAAGCTTTTGTCCACTTGGGAAAATTCAACCTAACTAAACTGGGATATTTCAGCTTGCTCCTTTTCGAATTCTCCTTGATATCTAATAGGTGTTTGGCTATGTTGATTTTGCCCAGTGTCCCAGCGCTATCCTCCTTATCAAGGTTCAACATATTTTTATTTATCAAGCCGAATGTCTCTTCACAAGAATTATTCATCTCTTTAGCTCTTTCTCTACTCTCTGATATATTATGCTCCCATGCATTCAGTAATATATTTCCCCTGGTTTGCTCTGAGATGGATAATCTGACACTACCAACCATTCCTTCCTTTGTTGTCGCTACGACAACCTCCTGGAAAGCGATTCAAGCTGCCCCAGCTTCCCTTTCTCTTAAAGAAATATCCTTTAGCGCTTGATCAATTGTTTGAAAGTAATTTTGTATGATTTTCACTTTGGCAAGGAATCCCTGCTGAGTTATTTCCACCTTTTATTGGATCTCGATGCCTTGGTACTGGAACGTATCTATATCTATGGCCTGGTTTTCGACAAAAATCAGTTTTGACTGCAACTGTTGTATTAACTCCTCTTGCTGGCTTACCTGCGCTTGTTTTATCTGGACTGTCTAATGCATTTGCTCAAGCTTAGCTCTAAGTTGTTTGATTTCCCATTGGTCAGCTGTTCTGGCCTCTTCGAGACCTTTGTTCGCCCGATCCCTGGCATTCGCTTCTGTTGTAACTACCTTTGCCTCCAACTTACTGATCAAGAGGTTCTTCCATTTCAATTGTGCCTTCAGAGTTCCAACTAAGTATTGATTGGTCATAGCGTAAGCTCCTAATGTTCCCTCTATCTCCTTGGTGAATTCATCCTCTTTCACGACCTTTCCATCTGTCATGATTTTAAATGTTTTAGCCACAACGCCCTCTCTTTGATATAATTCTTACCTCACCACGACCTTCCTTTTTTTATCAAAGAAAAATTCATTAGGAGGCAGCTCCTCTATAGAAATGGGCATCAGTTCTTCATTGAAAATCCATCCTGCATCGGGATTCCCCTTAGTGAACTGTAAAGGTTTGATAACAACAATCAGACTGTCGATTTCCTTGGATGATTGTTTAGGGGTAGTGTCTATGACTGGCTCTTTTGATGTGATCGGTGAGGTGTTTCCTGCCTTTTGTGAGGGTATCTTAGCTTGACTTTTACCCGCTTTCCTGGTGCAACTGCCTCTGGGTTTTTCTCTCCTCGATCGGGGATTTCGGCTCCCTATTCCGAGATATCCTTTTTTTCTATCCCTTCCTGATTTTTCTCCTTGCTAGGACTTGAGTTTTTTGAGCCTTTGGCTTCTATCTGTTGTACATCTGGAAGCTTTGGGGTTTTTCCCTATAAAATTAGGGGGAGGAAACTCTTTCGATGCTCCTTGAATTTGAGGAAATCAGCCATATCTCCAAGTGTCAAGGCCTGAATCCGGCTCAAGACTTCAGAGTAGGACCTCGCTCCTCGGAATATTTCATCATGGGGTAAATCCTTGTGTTCGTATCTCTTCAGGCCACAATTCACTAAGTGATTACTCACAACCTTATTTGGGTCGTGCTTTTTGAACTCAATGTTCACCAACTTCATTTCCTCTAAGGCCGTGGCCTCGGCTTTGGCATGGCCAAAATCTAATAAAGAGTATGACACAATATGAATGGGGAAGGGTGGCCATAACTTCTTTGATAGTCCTTTGAGATCCTTGCTTATTCCACCAAGCACAGCTTGCCTGGTGATATCGCAGAATAATGTCTTATCTGGCAGAAATAACGACAAAACATGGGGGGGAATGGAGGTGTCAAAAACCCTAATGTATGAATACTCTGCTTCTATATACCAATATTCTATATTCCTCAGGTTGGCTGTGATGTTATCTAAAATCCAAGGAGGCAGATGGCCGAAGATGGCAACATGCATCAATACCATTACCCAGTTAAAAATCTCGTAGATGAAATCTTTGGCATTATCCTCCCAAAGCTTCGAGTGGTATACATGGATAGGCTTAGCATCATACGGAGTCCAGCTCCAGCTCATCAATGGGAAAGGTGTCATCAAGAAAATAACATCCATGATGTAGGTAGACATAAAGAATGAAGATGTTCTCCCGCTGGCTTTCTGTGCTCGATATTCAGTAATTCGACTAGTGACAATGCCTGACATCAGTTTGGCCCAATCGAAAGAAAAACCTTCAGCGACTGTATAAATGAGCGGCACCCATGGGAGGAAAAATTGAGTTGTGTGCTCCTTCCCTTATAGTCTACAAGCCATCATTGCTACATACTTGAACTATGGATCTAAAGAGGAGATTGAATAAATTCCATTAGTATCGGCCCTAAATTTCGCGGGGTGTGAAACCCAGTCTTTGATTAGAATGGATATTTTTTTCTCGAACTGCTCGCATTCCTTATTTTTGAACTCCTCTAGGAATTATGTATTTTAAATACAATTTGAAGTGAGTGACAATTTATACATTGCCTGTAGGTGCTCTGGTCTGAAAGACCTGACTGCTTCCCTTTGTTCGTTGAAAATCATTCTGGTCAGGAGGTCTACATGGTCCAGTGCCCATTTGACCATATCATAATAGGGGAGAAGTCATGGCCTTGCTACTATTTGGTGCATCTCCTCTTGAGAAATGATTTTGTATTTGGTGGACATGTCATTTTTCTCCTCATCGCAGGAATCATCCAAGCAGTTTATCACCTCAGGCTGCAGAGCATTGGAAATATGCGTCCATGTTTTAATAGTATTGATACTTCAAGGCGAAGTATCAGAAACAATATATGAGCCTTCGCCTGAGCTCTCGGTGACTGCCTTGGGTGATTTTTGTGGAGCCATGGTGTATGACCTTGCAATTAGATCCCCTATGGCAAAAGATTGAAAACACAGACAAAAGTTATCCTTGTGAAATAGTTCTGTGCACAATAGAAAGGAAAGATGAGATAATGAAAGAAAACCCTCCGCTTAAACACTTAAATTCATGCTAGTCCTTGTCAACAGAATGGTTAAATGATTTAATGGAAAGATTTTAGAAAATAAGTGGGATCCTACTATCAATCACTTCAATGAAATTCAAATAAATACCATAAATATTTGACGACTCGTAACTTGGGAAAAGAGCAGAAACGTTAAAAGATTCATCCGTATATTGTACGGTTAAAATATACTCAAGGCATTAATTAATCCATCTTATCTCCTTTAATTTCATTCTTTTAGTCCTTTATCCCCTTTCTGGCGCTTGTCATATCAAACGATTTCACTTCTAGCCTTTGAGACCCAAAAGCCCGAAGTGGCGATGGTGTGAAATTATTTATAATTTGTGATTTAACTTAAGCTTTTAATTAACCCATCTTAATTAATAAATATCGTGACTTTGGGGATCGGAGTTACAAAGGTGTTTCATTTTAAGGCAAGAATCGTTGAGTCACGAAATCATGATAGAGACTAACTACGGTTTAAAAAGATTACTATTGATATTTACCTGAGTGACTTGAAAAGACTTCGCAACTTCGCATCTCGGAGGTTTGGAAAGTGTTCAATGAGTAACTCTCGAAACGCGAGAGCACAAGGTGATGGCATCAAATCATATTCACTTAGAGGCTCAATAATGGTGTTTAGAACTAAACCGTATCGTTACTTCACGCGTCGGGATACTGGGGCTTGGTAGGTACATTGTGAAAAATGTGAGATACCAAAATATGACTTTTTGGGCTTAATTATAACCTCTTACTTATTTAGAAAGAAGGGTGGCTCCAACCTTTGAACCAAGAGTATAAAAATAAAATAATACGTTCCAACATAGGCTCCAATTAGGGATATCGTCTCCTTGTAGGACGAGAAGAATAGTAGACCAAGTGCCTGTATTGGGTAGATGGAGCCACTAGTTTTCTTCTACGAAAAATAGCTTAGGAAGAGGGTATAGAGGGAAATGTGAGATTTTGTCTTTACTTTCGAAAAGATTTTTTAAAACTCAAATGCCTTCTAAACTCAACTACAGTCTATTCAGTAACTCTCCTTTTCTCGATACTGAGCTCGGTACTACTTAAGATGATCAAAACAATCTTAGGAAATTCAACGAGTCCTGTGGGTTTTGGCTTGCATCAAATGAAGTGAATTTCATGTTCTTAATTAGGGAACCCTGCATGAGTTTGGGATGTAGATCCATTTTCTAAAGAATTTGGTTACCAGAGTACAGTGTAATACATGTATGACAGCCTTCCAGATATCTTAGATATTGCTTCACTGCCAGCAGGCCTGTTCAATACCCCGATGAAGTTATCTGGCTCTCTTTATTGAATTTCCTTTCACCACTTTAAAGTAATTTTTCATTTAAATACTGAGATGAGGGAAATCGTTTTACGAATTTCCTTTCATCATCTCTGCGGACTAGATGGGGGAAATCAATTTGAATTTCCTTTCACCATCTGTCGTGTATGTTTTAAATGAAGTGGGGGAAATCAATCAGTATAAGCATACCAAGGGTGATATCTATGTAATAATTGCAACAAAGGCCGGTCTACTCGCTTTGATTTATCTGGACCGAGCTCTTCTTGACTTTCAAAACATATTAGTCTACAGGAAATTGCGGGAGAAATTATTTCCAGGGATCTTCCTTTGAGCAAGACTTAATCCTTCGAAGCCCATTAAAAAACCTAAGAGAGTTAGGAACAACCCGTGCATAACTTTTCTCAGTAGGAGGCCAAGTAGTTGTGACAGCTGTCTTATTTTCTAAGATTGGCTTGCTAGCTTTCAGAGATGAAGCGTAACCTCTTCTTCCTCTATAGAGGCTAGGGGAAGGTATCTGGGTTTCAAGGAGAGAGAGCTAAGGATAGTGAGGAGATGACAAAGAAGGCTTCGAATCAGGTCATACAATGCAATCTTGACTCTTAGAACTCTTTCTTGGAGAGGCTTTACTTCACTCTTTGATTTAAATATTTTTAAATTGTCTAGGTGAGCTTTTTTTTAAAATCCCTAGTAAAAGTTTTTTCTTTAATGATACATCAAGAAAACATATCCTTTTCATGATATCATTGTTGTTCTTAAGTGATATTCATTTGAAAACTAGATGTTTCAGAGATTTATACCCTTGCCTTACCATTTCATTTTCTTATTAAAAAATCTTCTTTTATCACCTATTTTGGGCGAGTCAATTTCTCGATGTGTGATCATCTGTTTTCTCCCTTTACTATGTGGGACGTAAGTCATAATCATGCAGGAAAACAACATGAAAATTATCAGGACATCAAGATTTATGGAACTCAACGTATTGAAAACTTTTGTATCCCAACTTCTAAGAAATTTCTAACCTGTTTTATTTGCGATGAAAGTAGAACTTACTGAAAATCTCTAAAACAAAAACAAGGAAAACAAATCGGTATATACAGTGGAAATTTGAAACAATCATTCAATGCATGTAGTGCTTCAAATAACACCCGTTGACAGGGGCGTTGAGGATTTTACCGTCTAGAATTTCTAATAGAAACAAATTCTTCCCTTCAGAAGATGTGACTTTGAAAGGTCCATACCAGATATGGTCAAATTTGCCATGTTTTGCAGAGTCTTCCCTCCTAGCATCCCATTTCAAAACCAAATCACTAGGGAGGAATTCCCTATCTTTGGCCTTATGATCGAATAGCGCTTTCATGTTGTCCTAGTCTTTCTACATCTTTTTGTCCACCTCAGCCTTGTGTTGTTGAACCTCAATCAACTGGTTTATTCTCCTTGTGACATGGTTTGGTTCTTCTTTCTCATCTTGCCAGAGCTTCATTACAGGAAGCGCTAGATTTATAGGAAATACCACATCAGTTCCGTATACCAGTTGGAAAGGTGAAGTGCCAATAGATTTCTTCATGCCTATCCGATTTTCCCACAAAGCCTACTTGAGATGCACATGCCAAGATTTTTTGTTTTCACTCAGCACTTTCTTAATGATGGTAATTAAACTTTTATTTGATGATTCGGCTAACCCATTTCCTTGAGGGTAATATGCGATGGAGTTGCCCAATACAATGTTATATTTTTGGCAAAATCTAACCATTTCCATATAATTGAATGCCTGGGCATTGTCCGTGACTATCTTTCAGGGACAGCCGAATCTGGACAATATGTTCTCTTCCAGGAAATCTATAACCACTGAATCGATCGCCTTTCTAGTCGAAATGGCCTCCACCCATTTAGTGAATTAATCTTTGGCAGTCAGGATCCATTTATGTTGAGTGCTAGAATGTGGGTTGATTTCGCCTATAAAATCCAATCCCCATTGTTGAAAGGGGGCTTCTACTTTTACCAGGACCATAGGTAGAGCTAGGAGTTTTTGTTTATCTATGAACAACTGGCAAGGGTTGAAGGCTATGACTTTGGCGTTGACATATGAGAATATCCTAGGCCAATAATATCCCGCTCTTAGGATTTTATAAGTTGTCGCCCTCCATGCGTGATGTCCTCCACATACCCCTTCATGAAATTCGTTTATGACCTTTTCTGTTTTAGATTCCACTAGACAAACCAGTAGGAAGCCTATTGGGTCCTTCTAATACATTTTGCTTTCAGATATACAGTACTTCACCGCATGTAGCTTTAGTGTCCTAGTCTTAGATGGAGATAGATCATCAGGGCACTTCAAGATCAATAAGTAGGAGACTATGTATTTATACCAGCTTGATGAAACAAACCTCTCTTTGATTTCAGTCGTAGATATTTGGTCATCGAAAGCATGTATGTCCACATATCCTTCATATTCCTATAGGTTATTTATCCTGAGTGCTTGGAAATTCGTTTCAACCATGAGCTTAGCCAAACCCTAACCTTTTACTAGTTTTGTCGGCTTCACTTCCAGATCAAATTCTTGAATCTTGGCGAGCCACTGACCCCTCTTCCCATCATTATTAGGTTGTACCAATATGTCTTTTACAACACAGTTAGGTACATATGCTATCACCTTGGAGTGTAGCACGTAATTCCTAAAAGATTTTAGTGCCTTTACCATAACGTATGCTTGTTTTTCCATTATATCATATTTTAATTCGACATCTATAAGACTTTTACTGAAGAATTCTATCGGTTGCTCGAAACCCTCTTCATTCTTCTGGAGGAGTACTTCCACCACTGTGTGTTTGAAGGCGAATGCGAAAATCAAGAAATCTTTTAGGTAATCAGGGCTTGCCAACACGGGTGCTTCGCTGATAAATTTCTTGATGCGTGCAAACGACGCTTTAGCTTCCACCGTACATTTCACTTCATTGTTATTCTTTAGCATATATGTGATCAATTTCATGATTTCAACAAAGTTTGGGATAAATCTTCTCAAAAAAATTATTTTTCCTAAAAATGACTGAATTTCTTTTACATTTCTAGGAATATTTATGGTGTCTATAGCTTCTACCCTTTTAAGGTCGATTTTAATTCCATCTCGAGACACAATGTGGCCCAAGAGTTTACCTTCTTGCATCGCGAAGTGAGACTTCTTGGGGTTTAAATACAAACCAAATTTTCGGCATTTTTCAAATGTTTTCTTCAAATGTATTAGATGGTCTTCGTCAGATTTAGAGAACACAGTCAGGTCGTCGAGGTAAATAACCATGAATCTATCTCTTTCACCGATGAATGTGATGTCCATATCTCTCTGGAAGGTGGCACCTACATTCATCAAACCAAAAGGCATTTTGTCATACATGAATGTACCCCAAGGTGTAGTGAAAGAGGTTTTTTCCTTATCCTTTTCGTTGACCGTGATCTGATTGTAACCCGAAAACACATCGATCATCAACATTCTATTAGTACCAATCACCTTTTCTAAGATGTGATCCATATTGGGTAGAGGATAATTGTTCTCGAGAGAGGATTTATTTAGGTTTCTAAAATCCACCCACAGTCTGATTTCCCCACTCTTTTTCCTGACCGGGACTAGGTTCGCCACCCAGTTAGAGTACCTAAGAGGCACGATTATTTTTGCGTCTAAGATATTTTTCACTTCTCTTTCGACCATGAGAAATAAAATGGGGTTGATTTGTCTAAGATTCTGTCTGAATGGCTTAACTCCAAGTTTCAAAGGTATCTTGTGTTCGATCACAGAGGTGTCGTAGGTTCTCAACTCATCATAAGTCCATGCAAAAACATCCTTGTACCGCCCAAGTAAGTCTGCATACTTGATTTTCATCTCAGGAGGAAGGTACTTTGATAGCTTCACTATCCTAGGTTCTTTAGTGGTGCCTACGTCACAGTCTTCGACCTCCTATGGTTGGGGCTGAAAGGTAGACTTCAGAGGCATGTCATTTTGGTCAAACAACCTTTCCAGAGGTATCATGCCCTTAGGGATATGATTATTTCTTAACACTAGCATGCGATGATTTGGATTTTTTCTTGGAACTCTTGAGGCTCCTCCCCTTCCTGCATAATCCATGTATGATCATTTTGGTTTTCTTGGTCGATGTGAGTTTCAAAAAAATCATCCACCATTTCCAGGAACTTTTTGATCTGTTCATCATCTTCGAATACCTACCAATGTTGTATGTTGTTTTCTATGGATGGTCTATGCCTTACCTCTATGTGGTATTTTAATTTGAAAGCAGTAGGGGGTGTGAAAGTCAACGTTGCTTTGGCCAATGAATGGGCTTGTTGGTTTTCGGCTCGTGGGATGAAATGAACCTTTACCAACGAAAATAAATTTTCCATTAGATCCCAGGCACAATTTATGTAGGACCTCAGTCTCGGGTGCTTGACCTGGTACTGCCGATTTACCTGCTTCACAATCAATTTTGCATCCCCATAGACCTCTAAGTTCTTTATGTTTAGCTTATTGGCAGCTTCCAGTCCCAAGACTAGAGCTTCATATTCGCATACGTTGTTTGTGTAGTCTATGTCCCACTGTAGCCTATAAGAGAAAGGGATGATGAATTCATTTTCAGGTGCTACGAAAAGCACACACACACCTACTCCTTGACACAACCAAGCACCATCAAAAAACATTTTCCAAGTTCCAGTGCTATACACATTTTTAGTTGTCTTTTTAGTTTTGATTTCATCAATATAACTTTATTCCATACAATTATTTTCACTATCATCAAAAGATAGAATACAACTTCCCAGGTCTTGATCGGCGATATAAATAGGGTAATTGTTAGGATTCTAAGGGTCACTTACCGTATATGCCAACCATGTTTCCCTGTATAACTAAGTGAACTTCCCGCCAAAAACAGGGATCATGGCATAGGTCATATCCAGCTGAGGGGATCCCCCGAGCTTGGCTCCCCAAGATCTAGATAATAGCAAACCATACTTCAGGGGTATATCAATGACAACTACATCCATTAGGACATTTTTCACTAGAATCTGGGTGAGGGAGACTACTAAATCTTTGATCATGCCCATGCACTTAACTCTCCTTGAATCGAACGAGTAAATATCTCCATAGGGTCTAGTGATTTCAAGGCCTAGTCTATCCATAATGGATTTGGGCATTACGTTATGAGAGGCCCCAGAGTCCATCATGCAATTATGCAACAGCCGATCGTGCACTTTCAGGGTAATATAGAAGGTGGCGACGGTATCTCTGGAACCTTCAAAATATGGACCAAAAGTGATATTAGGCTTATCATCTTCCAGATTTATCACGTCAGACTGACTCTATAAATCTGAAAAATTTATCATCTTGGTTATTTTCTTTCGGTACACGGGATTCTTCACCAACTCGACCAAAGGTATTGGTATCTTTATCTTATTTATCTCGTTTTCTAGGCAGAAACTTCCTGCAATTTTATTCGTTTCCTTGGTTGAAACTGTGGACTCTTTCCTATCCATTTTATTTGTTTGCACTGTTTTATTTTCAGTGGTTCTGGGCATTTTAGGTGTCTATGTTTCAACTATATTAGTTCTTCTCTCTTGGGTTTCAGCCCCCTTTACGTTGATATTATGGAAGTCTACTCCTTTGTTATTTCGCGTCTCAGTCTCTTTCTGGACGGGCTCGTATGTTTTGCCCCTAGGAAAAAATTTATTGGGTTGAGTAGTCGACATAGGTTTGTTTTTAGGCCTCAGATTGTATTTATGTTGGAGCTCGGCCATTATGGTGTCATCCATTCCTTGACAAGCGAGATCATCAACGTTGTTTAGGTTATTATCTACACCTGATGATTGTTCAATGTTTAGAGATTTCTCATAATCTTCTTTCATCAAGTGAGGTTGTATACAGTTGTCACCTAAATTGTTTACGTCTTCTTCCAAATCCTCAAACTCTTGCATATCATTTCCTCCAATAAAATTTTCTTTTTTTAGAGGTGTTTGATTTTTTTATCTTCATTTTTAATCTGTCTTTGTTGAATCTGAGGATTGGGGTTTCTCCTGAATTCTCTCTTAACGAATTGATCAGATTTGGATTGGTCTAGCTCCATTCTTGAGATTTTGTTTGATGTCTCTTTTATTATCCTATCCATGTCATCCATTTTGTCATCTGAGGACCTTCCAGATCTAGAGGGACCCGCTTGTTCTCTAAAATGTTTGGTTTCCCTGTTTCCCGTTTGGATTTTCGTTTTTAATTTACCCGAAGCCATCATGTTTGACTCAATTTCCATAGCATCAACTTGTATTTGGGTTAAGTCGGTCCCTCTCCTTTCTCTTAATAGTAGAGTGAAATCAGGTTCAAAATCTCCTACGAAAGTTACATTGGCTGCAGGTTGGGATGGTTTAACTTCAATAGGGATCTTATTGAACAACTTGTTAAATCTTTGGATAAATTCCATAACAGTTTCAAATCCCTTTTTCTTTAAAGATCCGAACTCAATCAAATAGTATAAATTATCCTTTCTTTCACCCCATTGTTTGAGAAAAAGGTCTTCTAGCGCATCGTAGGATAATATTGAACCTGGGGGAAAGCTCTGAAACCAAGTTCTTACCTGTCCCTTGAAGGTTTGGACAAACAAATGGGAATACATGTCCTCATGTTCAAGACCTAGAATATTAGCAAATTGATCGAAGAAGTAGATATGCTCGGCTGCGGTTAGATCCCCTTCTCTTGTGAACTTGGGTAAGTTTTTCATATAGTTTTCGGGTAAATCATGGAGGGGTATAGGAAGGAACAAGGGAGCATATATAGCGACCACTTTGGTGAAAACCCTGGGGGGTGATTGTTGGCCTTGACCTCCTGCTCCACCTTCTCCTCCTCCGACGAAAGCCATGGATGACCTAGGAGAGGAAATTGGTGCATTATAAAGAGGGTTGGCGAAGATGTATAGTGACTCTCTAGCTTCCACGAGGTGGAGGGGGAAAAAATCGGGGAATTTTTTACTAAGGGAGGTGAAAGTTGGAAAAGGGGAAGGGGGTAAACGAGGACTCGGTTCCTCTGACTTGCAGGATATATAAATGGGAGAGCCCATCGATGTCGAATTCTTGGGCATGGAAACTTATTCTAGGCCTTGAGTGACAGAGAGGTTTATATTGAGAGTCAATGGGATATCGATAGGGATGATCTTTACGACAGGCATGTCACCCCTACTAACGTAAGAGGTAACTAGAGAGGTTTCGGTCTTAATCTTGGGTAGGATTTGCTCGAACTTTAGGGTCTCAGCTTCGACAGTACTGTCTGATGTTTTTCTGAGAGAAGGTTCTCGTGAGGATGAAGGTTCAAGAAATGTCTTATATTTAGACTAAGTAGACTTGGTTTGGTAAACAACAGCGTTTTGCTTGAAAAGACCTCTTGGTTTTAGTATTTTTTCAGGGTCAAAAACTGGCACGGTCTGTTTAGCATCTGGGTTTTGTTTGGTGTTCCTTCAAAAGGATGTCAGCTTACTTAAAAGTGGAGTTGCCAAGTGAATGATAAAGATTTATCCTTAACAAGGTGTTCTCTCTTTGTTCACTATCAAAAAATGAAACTTGGAAATGTCGTTCTCTCAAGGGAAAGTGACTACGATTCTTTGTCCTTGGCAACGGTGCCAGAAAGATGTTATTCCATATTTTGTACTTAAGGCTAGGAAGTATAGAGTCTAGGCATCCATGAAAGGGTAAAAGATAAGGTAAGGAACAAACAACTAGAAGAGAAACTATAGTTGATCTCTAAGTTCTCTGTGTCTAACTTCCACTTGTTCTTGAGTGGTTATGTCTCATTCAATGGCTTCCCACGAACGTTCGAGTTCGACCCAGGTGGTTGCAGTTCTTAGGATAGTGTCAAAGAGGTTTAAGGCGATGTTGGTTTGGTCTAAGAGGTTGGGTTCTATGTGAGGTTACCTTGCAATAGGGACATTCATTTAACGAACATAGATTTAAGAGGCTATTGTTTTTAAGTTGTTGATTCAATTTTTTTATTTATACGAGAGAAACAATCCCGTGAGACAAATTAGTAGTTTAACAAATTGAAGGTCATTTTTCGCAACTGAGTTAAAAATTTGGAACCATGTATGAAGCAAAATAAAAACATAGAGTTGTCAAACAATGTGAGGCATCATTTCGAGAGGAATCTCATGCTGTAATAGAAGAAGAAAAAGAAGAGAAACACTTTAATGAAGCATAAAATATAGCAATCTAAGTAATCCACAGGTCTTGTACCTACTAATATCCGATACAAAGGAAAAGATGCAAATAATTAGATAACTAAAACATGATTTCCATAGTAGAGGTTGAACCAAATTGCAGTCAAAGAATTCATCAAAGATGCATATAAAAATGTCATGAAGCATGAAATAACAGAAGAAAGCACACAACTCAATCTTGACGGAATAGGGAATCTTCAATTCTCTTTGTATTAATTCCTGGTAATGGAAAATTTCTCTATTACAATCTGCCAAAAAAAAAGCCCTTGTTTTTGTTCAAAATGCTTATTTATACAAGACTAAAAAACACTTCAATGTTCTCGCTATCTCCTCGGTGAATTCTTCCTCTTTCATGGCCTTTCCATCTGTCATGATTTTAAATTTTTTAGCCACTACGCCCTCTCTTTGATATAATTCTTTCCTCACCACAGACTTCCTTTTTTTATGAAAGAAAAATTTGTTAGGATGCATCTCCTCTACAGAAATGGGCGTCAGTTCTTCATTGAAAATTCACCCCCCATCGGTATTCCCCTTTGTGAACTGTAAGGGTGTGATAACAACAATCAGACTGTTGATTTCCTTGGATGATTCTTTAGGGGTAGTGTCTGTGACCAGCTATTTTGATGTGATTGGTGAGGTGTCGCATACCTTTTGTGAGGGTATCTCATCTTGACTTAGTACCCGCTTTCCTGGTGCAACTACCTCTAGGTTTTTCTCTCCTTGATCGGGGATTTCGGCTCCTTGTTCTAAGGTATCCTTTTTTCTGTCTCTTCCTAATTTTTCTCCTTGCCAGGACTTGAGTTCTTTGAGCCTTTTCCTTCTGTCTGCTGTACGTCTGGAAGCTTTGGGGTTTTTCCCTGTAAAATTAGGGGGAGGAAACTCTTCTGATGCTCCTTGAATTTGAGGAAATCGACCATATATCCGGGTGGAAAATCCTGAATCCGGCTCAAGACTTTAGAGTAGGATCCTTGTGTTTGTATCTCTTCGAGCCACAATTCACCAAGTGATTACTCACAACCTAATTTGGGTCATGCTTTTTGAACTCAATGTTCACCAACTTCATTTCCTCCAAGGCCATGACCTCGTCTTTGGCATGGCCAAAATCTAATAAAGAGTACAACCCAATGTGAATGGGGAAGGGTGGCCATACCTTATTCAATATTCCTTTGATCTCCTTGCTTATTCCACCAAGAACATCTTGCCCGATGATCTTGCGGCATATTAGCTTATCTGGCAGAAATAACGACAAAACATGGGGGAGAACGGAGGTGCCGAATGTTGGAAAATATTTAACAGACAGCGAATGGCATAAGTACAGAAAGAGAGAATGGCATAAGTACAGAAAGAATGTACAGAGGATTGTTGGCAATTATTTAATAGACAGCGAGTGCTTGTCATTGATGGAAAGTACAATGGTGAAGACGGCATGAGTATAGGCAGTTTTTGATGGACAGGAAAACAAAAGATAAGTCCAAGAAGATCAAGTGATTGAAGGCCCGAGAATCATTTCTGATCATTGGATCACATACAAAATCCCGAAAGCAGGAGGACCGTCCATCCCAAGGGGTTATGTGGACCATTGATCCGACTCCCTGTCGGGGTTTCTAGGATCGCGAGTTGAAGTTGTCAAAGAAAATTGACAACAAGAATGTCAATTTTGCGATATGCGATATCGCAATGCAATCGCAGCCATTGAACCGAGAATGAGATCTGGACCGTTGATTTTCCTCATGGAGTATCGGGGATCGGGACTTTGAAATGAAAAATTCACTTGACACCAGGAATGTTGATTTCACGATATGTGAAATCGCGATGTAATCTAAGCCGTCAGATTAAGGTTGAATCTGAACCATTGATTCCAGTCAATGGAGAGGCATCGGGGATCGAAACTTTGAAGTGAGAAAGTCACTTGACATCAGGAGTGTCGATTTTGTGATATGCGAAATCGCGATGTAATCTGAGCCGTCAGATTAAGGTTGAATCTGAACCGTTGATTCCGGTCAATGGAGAGGCATCAGGGATCGGAACTTTGAAGTGACAAAAACACTTGACATCAGGAATGTCGATTTCGCGATATGCGATATCGCGATTCAATCCCAGCCATTGAATCTAGAGTGAATCTAGACCGTTGATCATAGCTCGTGTCGGAGTTTCGCGAATCGCGATATCAAGGAGACAAGAACACAATGAAACACAAATTCTGAAATCGTGATATACGATATCGTGCTTCAATCGTAGCCGTCAAGTCAAGCTCAGATTTGGACCATTGATCTTATACCATATCAGAGTTTCACGAATCGGGATATGGTAAGGCATGCAACATGAATATTGAAAATGCAATATGCGAAATCGCGATAGCCGTTGAATCAAGAACCAATCTCAACTGTTGGTATAACTCCATATCGGAGTTTCCCGAATCGAGACATGGAGAGGCAAAAGAAACACTGCAACATGAATTGCGAAATTGCGATATGCGAAGTCACGATGTATTTGCAGCCGTTAGATCAAGAAATGATCTGGACCATTGATCTGACTTCTTCACGGAGTTTCAGGGATCAGGAGTTGTAAGTGACAAAAACTATGAATGCCAAGAGTGTTGAAATCGCGATGTGTAAAATCTCGATTGGATCTGAATCATCAGATCAAGTATTGATTGGAGGGTTACTGTTCTCTCTCACAATTAACTCCTTAGTTTGGAATTTGTTAGCAAAATGGACTCATGATTGCAAATTAGTTGTTGATCGGTTGGCGTTTCGGTTGCCTGGACAGTTGTCATCATTTTGCTTAAGGAGTTGGGAAGTTGAAACGTCATGCTCGTGTGTATAAAAGAAGATGAAACAGAATGTGTAGGGTTGGGAGTTCTGAAGGGAAAATGAATAAACAGTAAGAAAAAGAAAATGAGCAGAGGCATAACATGAAATTGAGAAAATGTGCAGAGTGAGATAAACGCAGAGAAGAAGAAGAGCAGAATGACAGACAGAGCAGAAGCAGAGAAGAATGACATAAAAAGTTGATGCAGAGTAGACCTGCTAAACAAACAGAAGAAGAGAAGAATAGCAGAACAATATTTTGAAGATCAGATCCAGAGACAGATTGGTAAGAATTGATTTATCTGTGTAGTTGTCTGTGTATTCATTATTTTATATTTTAGGGAGGTTGGGAGGTGCTCGGGAGGACTATTGTCCTCAAAGGTTCAAGTGGGAGCTTGAACACAGAAAGTTGTGGCTTCCATCTGGTTGCAGCCAGAGAAACCAGGGTGGCAGGGTGGTGTTGGCAGCCAATCATTTTTTTTAATTGCTCTTAAAAAACGCTGCCTACACCCCTTGTCTCGTTAATGACAAATCATCGTCGCTTTGTGCTTCTAGACATTTGTTTCATTTTTGCGACAATTGCAATTTGGTCTCGATTTTATTTTCACAACTGCAAGTGTGAAAATACCTCTTTCATCGTTTGGAATGTAGTCGTCTTTTATCGATTTCTCCAAAAGACACTTGACCATTGGTTTATCACATGACTTCTAAAGATTTTCTCGAACTTTTATCCTTGAGCATACTCTCACCTTGATTGCGCATTTGGATATGTTTGATTGTTAAACCTTTGGGCATAAAATTTATTGGTTTTATTCTGATCTTATAAAAGTTATAATGGATTTGGTCCTATTGCTCTGATTCTTATTGCTATGGGTTTTTCATTCAGTTATTATATGAGAAATTTTGGATCATAATGTTCTCAAAACTTTGGAATGCAAACATTTCAATGTGCAACGAATACATTGGTAAGTTTATGAAGTCAATTCAAGAAATAAGCAATGGTTTGAAGGCGCATGGATTAATCATATTGGACTTTACAAATCGATGCTTGGTTTATTGTTTGGTAAGTTGATATTACGTTGAATGATTCATAGTTCCAAACTATGTATTGGCATCGATTAATTTTAAACCCCGATGTAAAGAGATTGATTGACATGATACACGTTGGATATGGTGTTGGATTGAACTGTACACTTGGCATGAGTATAACGCATGATATTGGTTCTGCTTCGGTTGACTGGCACGTTAATATGATTACACACCTATTTGTTGGCCGATACGCATGGTATAAACGATTATGATTTAATAACACTGTACTCAGTCATTAATACAGTGTGTGGCGGTGGTAATCCCACCACCTTCGCACGCATGCAGTTAATTCTGGTCTATTAGAGCTTTGAAGCTATCAAACCTATCGTTTTTCAACTCTGTGCATTGTTTCATTCAGTGTGAACCCTACCATGTACAGAGGTTATGGCTCCTGTCGTAAGGGCCGAGCCTAACGGGTTCCAAGCACTGTTGACATTTAGTGGAGCATGTAGTGACCTGGAACAACATGGGTGGCTCGCTTTCATAAGGAAGTTTGATGGCTATGACCTCACTGTGGCTCGGAAATTTGCATTATCGTTCGATGGCTGCCGAGCCAAAGTGGGAGATGTCCAGCTTGAAATTAATGAAGAATTTCTCAGCCTGGCAACCAGCTTGCTTGCCAAGGGACAAAAATGGTCGAAAAGTTGCAAGGTATATGATGTCCCATGGACATCATTGTTCCAATCTCGCACAGTGAATTCATGTGACAGAGGGTTACCTGCAAAGATGTTGAAACCCTGCTGGTATGATCTCTTGATGATTATCAAACGTTTCATTACCTGTGAAGGCAGGTATGGGTTTATTTTCTTATTCCACCTGCGTTTATTAATGGTTTTCATGGGTTTTGAACTAAGTATGCCTCACTATCTGCACCGAAGTCTGTTCAAAATGGCTAAACGATACAAGCATAGCCAGGCTGACACTAGCCTCTTTCATGTTGGGTTGATCAAAATGGTTTTGGTTTACGAATTAGGGTTACGTCCTGATTCTTGGCATGATTTTCTCAGCCGTAATGGTTTTAGAGAGTCTAACCCTCCACAGGTAGATAAGCCCATGGTGACCGAGAGCAAACCTACCCCTATGCCTTATAATGTTTTATTACCTAGACCTAAGCCTGAGTCACCTACGAGTTTGCCTAAGTCTCTGCCAAAACAAACCGAAGTTAAATCTACAACCCAAAAGATTAGAGCGAAGACTGGTGTTAATACTCGAGGCAAGAAAAATGCAAGATTGAGCTCTCGCTTGGTGAGGAATAAATCTAAGCTTCCTGCCAAAACAAAGCCTATCGTGGTTAGTGAGGACTTTGATTTAGACATTGAATGATTTCTCGTCGAAGAGTATCCTTACTCCGAGGGATTGTGTAGCAAACCTCCTCACGATTTCGTTAGGAACTTACCTCCTTGTCTGCGGGATAACTCTGACTTTCCTGGTATTGAGCCACTCCATGAAACCCTCGGGGAATCATCAAAACCCCCTTCTGGTCAACCTGTTGCTGCACCTTTCGATCAATGTGGGTTATGGGTTGAAAGATACTACTTGGATGTACCTATGTTGCAGTCCAGGATCAACGATTTGGAAAACCAAGTGGCAAAGCTCACTGGTCATAATGCAAAGGTGCAACCCTCCGATAAGAAACAACGAACCACGGGTTCAGTCCTGTTCAAAAACGTCAAGTCTGCCACTGCAATTATCAATTCAAAATTGACATAAGGCCCAGCAGCTGTGATGGTATATTTTTCTCATTTATATTAATTTCTTTGTACATATTTCGCCTGCTCTGTTACATAAGCATGCTTCGCTGTATATAATGTTTGTTTTAGTTTTGATTATCGCTTAAAAATTCGATTGGATTTGGTTTTTGATTCGATAGATCATTGAATAGATATGATTGTTTAAATTTAGCTTGATGTTCTGTTGATAATACAAGCTGTTAATATTTTAAAATAGTCTGTTGATTGGTATCCCGAATTTTGAATACAGTCAATGGTATAATTCGAATTGGTTATGATATGAGTATGATTAATAGATGGGTTAACTGTTTCAATTTCGTTCGACCAAATTTCATACTTTCCTGTTGATACATAATCGAATCGCAACTGATTTGATTCTCATTGATTGCAACTTATTCGAATTGGATTCTGGTTAAGGTTACGATGTTGTTTCTATTATTAACTCCGTGAAGATTGATGTGGATTATTGCTCGGTTCATGAATCTGTAGATTTTATCATGCCTCTGTCCATTGACTCTGTAAAGATTCTTGAGTTGATATGATTTCATTCGATTACAATGGAGGTTGTTTACGCATTGTGATTTTAATTAAAGGTTATCAATTCGTGACTATAACTAGTCAATGACAGATGTGACCATATCCATGAACTGTTGGAAATTCAGCATGTAAAGTCTATGACTAGATTTATGGATAGAGTTATGCCTGTTTTATCGTGACCATTTTTGGCTATTGATTAAACGATTTGGATCCTATGCAAATCGATAATGATTTTTTTGTATCTCATACGATATGGTTTACCATTGATTGCATCCATGGAACAGTCTTGTTAAGATTTGATTTGATTTTATGACGATTGGGAAAACAGAGTATTCTCACTCTGTCCTGATTGTATTCTATTCGATTTGATTTGATTGAAAGGATTATTTTTCTTAAATCATTAGTAATTTGTGATGATTGGATTGGATTTGATTTTGATTATATATCTGGTCCTATTTACTATTCTAGACCAGCTACAGAATCAGAAGATTCTGTAGCTAAGTCTATAGAGTCATTTTTTTTGTTGTTTTCTCAATAAAATACTCCTCTAACTTGATCTTTATGTCTATTACAGGCAAATTCGAATTTGTTATGGATATGAGGAGTAGTTGGAAGATATATTAAATATTTCACTTACATTTTTAGTTACTTAGTTTAAGATATTTTTGGGATTATTCCCAGATTGTGTAAACTGTTTACTATTATTCACAAGGATGTTTTACCTTGTTAGAAACTTATATAAACCTATGGTTTTGTAATATTGAGACATCATCAGTTGTGGAAGAACAAGGATATGTAATGTTGATTCAAACTGCAGCAGAATTGATGCGTTGTTATAGCTTTTGCTTTTCAATATATCGACACTTTGTTCCAAGTTTTGTATATCATTTTGTCAATGGTTTAGTATTACTTTGTTATCTAAATCACATGCATTTGATATAATTTCTTACTGTTATACATATCTTGTTGCTTCCAAAAGAGATAAAAGAACATAACAAGTTGTTGATTCATTTTATGAATTATAGCTTTGTCTTCTTTATTAATTGAATTGTTATATAAGTTTGTTGCACAATAGGTTTCCCTTTTGCAGAAATTTATCATCAGAAAACTGTTATGATTTCTTTTATGTCTTGTTTGTCCTGTAACATACTTCAAGAAGTAGCATAGTTGATCATTTTCAAGAGGCTTAAGGACTAAGTGGTGTGAATTTCTTCCTCCAACCAGCTTAAGAAGTCATCTTACACAGGGCAGATTTGGAGCGTTTCCAGGTCAATTAGTTAGATGTTTATTGCTTTGATTAAGTAGTATAATATAAATGATAGTTTAGTTAGATTTAGATTACATTGTTTTATTTCAGTAATATATTGTCTAATTTCAGTTATCTTTCTTTCTTTTTCATAAATACAAAAAATCAAAAAAGAGACCCTTGGATGTCTCAGGGCAGCGATCACATGAGTTTTGCAGGTTTTAACTAAATCTGTAGTTTGTCTATATTGTATATTGGTGAATAAGGAATATCATAGCTGATAATTAGGTAGTTGATTTGAGTTATTATAATCATAGTTAGTATCTTGTATATATAAGTAGTTAGTAATTTCTAGTTAGATTAGTGTAGTTAGTTTAGTTTTCTTTATTAGTTTCTAGATTCCTTTATTAGTTTAGTTCTTTTTCTTTGTTTTATTAGTTTCTAGTTTCCCTTTAGATTTCTTAGCTCAGATCATTTCTCTTTGGTTTCCATACAAGACCTTAGGGCGGCCAACGGAGCCGTTAAACTCGTCAGGGTGGTCCATTCCAAACGGCTTGGGTTATTTAGACAACCCCGGACCGGTTCCACTCTCCCAGTTGACGGACGGTCAATTTCACCTGTCAACAGGTGGTGCTAGGGAGAACAAGTGTTCTTTGTTATACAGGTTGGATCCTGTGTAACTGGAAGTTGGTGCTTCCATCCAGTTGGTGCTGGAACATTCAGGAAGTTGGTGCTTCCATCTAGTTGGTGCTGGAATATTCAGGGAGTTGGTGCTTCCTTCTAGTGGGTGCTAGAGAAACCAGAGAGTTGGTGC
>ML779936.1:504789-613617 GCA_009831015.1 Picea engelmannii | reverse complement strand
CCCTTATGCTATTTATTTCATTAGCAAGAATATGACTCCTGCTGAACTCAATTATACAGTTACCGAAAAGGAATTCTTAGCAGTTATCTATGCTATTAATAAATTTAGACATTACATTACTGGCTACTCTACTCTTGTCCATATTGATCACTCAGCTATCAAATATTTAATGAACAAACCTATCACCAATGCTCGAGTCACCAAATGGTTACTATTATTGCAAGAATATGATATTACAATTGTAGATAGACCAGGAAAAGAAAATGTAGTTGCTGATTTCCTTTCTCGGTTAAAACCTGATGATGATACGCCAGTAGATGATTCCTTTCCTGATGAATATCTATTTGCAGTTTCTACTCACTCACCTTGGTATGAAGACATCGCTAACTACTTGGTTACAGGGAAGTTACCACCACACCTATCCTACCGAGAGAAAAGAAGAATTATTCAACAAAGTGCTCGGTATAGTTGGATAAGTGGGTGTCTTTTCCATACAGGACCTGATCAAGAAATCCGAAGGTGCATTAGAGAAGATGAGGTTTATGACCTACTAAAATCTTATCATGATGGCCCTTGTGGAGGGCATTTTGCTGATAAGAGAACAACACATAAAATTCTCAGGATGGGGTATTATTGGCCCTCACTTTTTAAAGATGCAAAGAAATATGTCTGGGCCTGTGATAGCTGCCAAAGAATGGGCCAACCTAATCATAGAGATGAAATGCCATTAAACCCCCACATAGTACTTGAACCATTTGAAAGATGGGCCTTAGACTTTGTAGGATCCATTAACCCCCCATCCAATCAAAAAGTTTACATAGTGGTCTGCATAGACTATATGACCAAATGGGTGGAAGCTAAAGCACTCCAGAGAGCGACCAAAGAAGCAGTTATAGATTTCCTATTTGAAGACATCTTCATCAGATTTGGAGTGCGAAGAGAATTAGTTACAGATGGAGGACCTCCTTTCACTTCTCGTGGTTTTAAATCCACCCTTCAAAAATATCATATTCAGCATAGAATGACTACATCATACCACCCCCAAGCCAATGGATAGGTGGAAAGCACAAATAAAGTAATAGAATCCATTCTCACAAAAACAGTGAAGGAAAACAGAAAGGATTGGTCTCACAGACTCCCTGAAGCATTATGGGCCTACAGAACTACCTGGAGAAACACTACAGGATTCTCCCCCTATGAATTAGTTTATGGAAAGAGTGTTTTCTTTCCCGTGGAATTTGAAATCAAAACCTTAAGGACTGCTTCAGCTGTCAACCTTGATTTGACCGATGCACAGACAGCTAGGTTGCGGCAGCTTAATGAACTGGATGAAAAAAGACTAGATGCCATTCATCAGACAACTATGATTCAACAGCAAAGATCAAAATGGCATGACAAAACTATCAAGCATAAGCAATTCCAAAAAAGAAATTGGGCCCTACTGTACGACTCTCGGTTTAAAGAATTTCAAGGGAAACTACGTACAAGATGGCTTGGACCCTATGAAGTAGACATTGTTTTCCCCAATGGAACAGTAAGGCTCCTCACAATCGATGACTCTAAAACACCGTTACTTGTAAATGGTCATCGGCTCCGTCTGTACCAACACCCTATTTCCATTGAAGATTTTAAGGCCACATGTGTGGCAAACTCTCATTGCCTCTTTTTAGAGGGGGCTCCTACCCCTCATTGTAATTAATTCTTTTAATTTAATTTCTTTAGTATTAGATTATATTTCGTTTACTAATAATCCCTGTCAAGAAATACCATGTTACAATTGATTTTTGCAGATTCTCGATCAAAGAAAATGCCTACCAAGGAAGGACGATCTTACTTCAAGAAGAGCAAAGCTCCCCCATTGCTGAAACACCATTGTTCAACAACTTTTCACCATTTTCTCATTACCAAAACACCACTGCTCTGCAATTCTTCACATTTTCCCATTGTTGAAACACCACTATCAGCAACCTTTCACCATTTCCCCCATTGCTGAAACACCATTATCAGCAACTTTTTGTCATTTTCCCATTACCAAAACACCACTGTTCCGAAATTCTTCACATTTTCCCATTGTTGAAACACCACTGTCCACAACCTTTCACCATTTTCCCCATTGCTAAAACACCATTGTCAACAACCTTTCGCCTTCTCCCCATTACCGAAACACTACTGTCCAGCAATTCTTCACAATTTTCCATTGACGAAACAACACCGTTCAACAATTGTTTCGCCCTTCTTTCTGTTGCCGAAACATCAACTTTTCAGCATTCTCTGTCAATAAGCTTTTGCGCTCTCATACTACATTTTGTCCTTCCAGTCAACAAATCCTTGATACAATTATCTAAAAAATCAAAAAAGTCTCTGCCACGGCCACTACAAAACTAGTATGGACAGGCACTATACTTTGTTTGAAGTATGAATCAAAAGGTAAAGGTGAGGTATGTAAATTTTATGTAAATACAGTTAAGATATAGTTAATGAGAAGACTCCAACTCATTATTACCACTCATGTAAAATCATTATTAGCCGCACTTGAAAAGGGGGGAGGAAATATCAAACCTTTATACCATCATTTCACACGAATTAACCACCGCCATTCCTATTTACCATCCTTTCGTTTGTTTCACCACCACTTGCATGCCTTCACTCGAAAAACTTACTCTGCACAGAAGCTATTACTCGACTCTTTGACGGTGTATTTTACTGAGCTGTTAGCTATGGGAGGCTCTGTTATACGTTACGAACCCACCACAACAGCCCTGTTAGAACTGTATCCAGAAGCCTATCAAATTTTTCTGCAGGCAGGATGACTCGGTTATTTTCAGAGACTCCAGGGGTTTGATCAACAACAGGTTCTGCAATTTGCCCAAAATCTCCAGGAAGATCATTCCATTGTTCAAGGGGTTCGGATTTCAGTTATAGAAGAGGATATAGTGCAGGTTTCGGGTATCCCTACCAATGGCCTTCGCTTGTTCAACTGCAAACATATCATCCTGAATGCCCCATAGGATTTCCTCTTGCCAGGGGAACAAATTGAACCTAAAGGTCGGGGTTTCCGACTCAACTCGTTGTCGCCTCCATGGCCGGAAGTTGCAAAATTCGTCAAACACTACCTTACCTGCGAAGTTCGGTACCAGGTAGTCTACCAGCACGATTTTGTCATGTTGTCTCATTTACGGCATAATAGATTGGTGAACATTCCCTATTATTTTCTCGGTTGTCTTAAAAATATGTCGCACTACTGTAAAAAGGCTAAAAATCCCTCCCTTTCACTCACCCATCACCGTCTCATTCAACTGCTTATCCAAAAGGGTTTTCCCAACAAAACCCTCCACTAAACAACCCACCTATAGATCCCCAAGAAGCCGCTGAAATTCCTGAAAATCTTCAGGAACAATAACCACAAAATCCTCCAGATTCTCCAGAAATACCTAACAGTCCGCCTACAGACCCAATCAGTCCAATTAACCCCCCTACCATACCAAGCCCACCCCACACTTTACCAGAATCATCCACTCCTACCCTTCATATTCTTAGCGATGATTCTGAACCAAACAATTCTCCCCGTCCCATCATTGAGGAAAAAAACCCACATAAATGAAAGCAAATTCCTTTCTTTCCTCCCTTTTTACAAAGAAAACAAACAAGGGCCTCAACAAGGGCATCCACTACTTCCACTGCCCTAGACCCCCAACCCATCCGACTAATACCCTGTACACCTCTAACCTCCCAAATGTCGGAATCTTTGCTTATTCCACCCACGAGCACTGAAACACAAGAACCAGGCACCCAGAATGTTGCGACATCATATGTTTCAAACCCAGTAGCTGAAACACAAGAACTAGCTACCCATTTAGTAGCTGAAACACAAGAACCAGCTACTCATTCAGTAGCTGAAACACAAGAACCAACTACCCATTTAGTAGCTGAAACACAAGAACCAACTACTCATTCAGTGGCTGAAACACAAGAACCAACCATAGTTGTCACACAAGAACCAGCTACAGCTGAAACACAAGAACCAGTTGTTGATATTGTTATTGAGACACAGGAATCAGATGCCTAGGGAGCTGCAACATTACTTTCTTTACATCAACAAGCTGAAACACAAGAATCAGCTGCCAATCCTGTAGCTTCTCCACAAGAACCAGCTAGTGAGGCTGTGACTGCTACACAAGAACTAGTCACTCCTCAACCAGAACCAACAATGGCCTCTGTATTACAAGAAAATGAGTTCCTAAAGTCTAAACTAGAAGCCTACAAGCAAGAGCTAGCCGCAGCAAAGGAAGCCTATGAGAAGGAACTTAATTTATACACCCTAGCTCGCATAGCAACCATGTCAGAGGGAACTACAACAGATAATCTGTGTAGAGAATGTATGTGCAGTCAATGTGGGGACATCTACTATCAAGCAGGATACAAAGTAATTCAAATTCCAATGCCAGGAGCTACCCCTGCACCTTCGACTTTTGCAGTCAAAGAAGAACACCCTGTTGTTACACAAGAACCAGCAGGACCTTCCAAAATTAAGATTGAACCCTGGCCTGCAACAAATGTCAAATCTGAAACCCCTGCTTTTGTTAATAAAGTTGTACAAACATTGCCTATTGATGAATCTTCCCCTCCCAGCTAGATCAATACCCACACCTTTGTGGAAAAATCCACTCAGACCCTACCTCAGCCTATTACTTGCAACACTAAAACACAAACTCAGCCATGGGATGAGCAAGCAATAATACAGAAATGGAAAAAAGAGTCTGTTGTTACACAGGCCTAAAGCCTACAGGAACACAGACAGATCTAGATAAATCATATCTACTCAAATTGGGAAGATTTGGAGCAAACACGCCAGGAGTCTCGTACCTTTAAGAAACGGAATAAAGAGCTAAAAGGCAGATTGCTCCTTATATTTGACTTGGCACAAAAGCTATTGGCTGCAAGGAAACCATCCTACAATTACTCTATGTTCCTCATGGAATGAATTACATGGTTTCAGATCAAATCAATCACAAAAGGCAGACCCCATGCAGTGTTACATCCAACAGATTTTGTTAAAACCTTTATAGAAGCCTCTGCTATGGATCAGCACCTCCTTTGTGAGGCATATTTTCATAATGAGGCCATCCCTAAGAACCGACAGCTTAACCTTAACCCTCTTGTCGGTGACATCCATATTAGGGCACTCACCTCCTTCCTTAACAATCAGATAATATGGCAGGATGACTTCCTAGCTGCCAAGCACAATGAGGATAACCTCCTTCTCTGGATACGTCCAGAACCATAAAATGTTGCCACCTTTGTTACAGAGTATTATCAGTTTTTAAAGAAACCAGGGATGACTAAACACATTCAACAACTACAGACAACAGTGCTTCAGCATTGTCAACACTTCATTAAATCAATAGAGATTTCTTCCCTACAGGCAAATAACATTTTTTGGCAACAATATACTGAGAAAAGACAGGAACAAAATCCTTTTAGCCCCACTAATATTGAGATAGAAATCTTCAGGGTACCTAACTACATCAAGTGTGTTTAGCAATGTGTTGAAAGCTGGATAGGGTACCAGTTTCATTTTCTTATCCTCTGGATGCCAGTAGAAAAATGTCAAGTCCATTATAAGTAGCCCAAGAAGGCCAAAACAGCATCTTGGCAAAGGTTACAACGCGTTCAAGGGTTCAGAGCTCCAACAGAAATCACCTTCCACAGCTACTTCTTGAGTAACTTGCACTCTCAAAGTCGGTATTCAGACTCTAATTCAGAGTGAAGTTTCCTGAGGACATGCAACATTTTAAGTTGGGGGGGATGTTAGGACCATACAATCTACCTTTTTGCTCACACATTTTGCTACCTTTACACCCTTGTTTCACTCACATTTAAACTCACATTATCACTTTACCCTATCTTTCCAAAGGTATATAACGTATCTTCTCTTTACTATATGTTTAATCTGTTTTGCATATAATTTTACATTACTCTCGTACTTAACCATTGATCAGAAATGTATAAGTGTTGAAACAGTTCGAACTGCAGATTAGCATTGAGGCCTGTTGCTGAAACAGTTAAAGCACGTAACCCCTGTGGCAGAAACAACAACTCACACAAAAGAAGCTTCTACACTCTTCGTGGTCTACGATGCTGAAACATCAACTCACACAGAAGAAGATGCTACACTCTCCGATGTCAACAATGTTGAAACAACAACTCACACAGAAGAAGTTGTTACACAGTCTGTGGTCAACGATACTGAAACAACAACTCACACAGAAGAAGATGTTACATAGTCCGTGGTCTACGATGTTGAAACAGCAACAGAAAATTGTTACATTGACCACAACAGTCGCACCTTGAGCTAGCATTAACCATTGCTATTGCCTGAGACCAAGTTGCTGAAACAGTCAGAACGCAAATCCCATGGCTGAAACAACCCTCGATTTGCGATGCTGAAGCAGCATAAAACATCAGTAACAAGAAGACAAATAAAGAAGTTGTTACTCCAGCCGCAACAGCAACACCTCACTCAGCACTTGTAATAGCATTCTGTTGTGGGAGACTGGGATGTCCTATTCCAGTTTAGAAATTCGATCTGACTAAGAATAGCACTCAAATGTACACCTGTAATTTGTTGATCAAATTGTATCGAAGGGATTCTCCTCTTTAAATAAGAGGAAATCATCATTAGAGAGAACCTTCTTTTTTTACAAAGAAAGGATTTATAGAGAGGGGCGTGTTTTACTTCAGATTGTAATGTAACACAGTTGACAGATGAATAAAAGATTGTTCTGAGCATTTCTCTCTAGTTCCTTTCATTTCAGGGGAATCTTGTGAGAAGGGATGGCCCACCTTCTTCACAAGATTCACCCATTAGCTTTGTAGAGTGTTAGGTTTATTTTTGTTTATGCCTTGATTAAATTCTGTTTTGCTGAAACACTACTTTACTGAACTCTGTTTTGTTGAAACACTACTTTACTAAACTCTGTCTTGTTGAAACTTTGCTTTACCGATTGTTACATTGTTTTCATATGATTCATGATTGGGTAACTGTTAATCATTCTAGTTAGCAATCCTGCTTGGTGAATTTATGAAAGATTGATAGTTAGGGACAGGTGTTGAAGGTTTCTTCTTCGGGAATAGGGTCCTGTTCTCTGTTAGAGATAGTTAGCCTTCAGTGCATGTCAATTATTTTAATGAGTTCATGAAAGTGTGCTAATCAGAAACAGGTGTTGAAGTTTCCTGCTTAGGAAATAGGGTCATGTTCTTTGTTAATATTTAGTTAACCTTCAATGTGTGCCAATCATTTCAATCAGTAATGAGTTCATGAGAGTGTGATGATCGGAAACAGGTGCTGAAGATTCCTACTTTGGGAGTAGGGTCTTGTTCTCTGGTTACAGAATAGTTGGTCTTTCCTGTTGCAATATCTTGTTTTTATTTTAATGTAATCTAGGATTCTTTAATTAATCATTACTTTAAACTTTGAGCTCTGCAATAGGTAGGTTGATTTCCTGTAATTCAAGTTAGAACTTTAGTTTGTTCAAGGAAAAGTGTGATTAATATGTTTTTACTACAACTCTAGGTTGCTTTTGAGATTGAGCATATATAGTGCGTGATTACCTTTGAAATAAACAGACTTCCCTGGGTTGAAAATTTATGTAGCACTTGATTGTTTAGTTAAATAAGCAATTATAGTGACCAACAGCGGATAGCTGAAGATAGCAACATGCATCAGTACCATTACCCAGTTAAAAATCTCATAGATGATATCTTAGGCCTTATCCTCCCAAAGCTTTGAGTGGTAGACATGGATAGGCTCAGCATCAGATGGAGTCCAACTCTAGCTCATCAATGGGAAATGTGTCATGAAGCAAATAGCATCCATGATGTAGTCAGACATAAAGAATGAATATGTTCTCCCGTTGGCTTTCTGCGCTCGATATTCAGTAATTCGACTGGTGAGACTGTCCGACATCAGTTTGGCCCTGTCGAAAGAAAAACCTTCAGCGAGTGTATAAATGAGCGACACCCACGGGAGGAAAAAGTGATTTGTGTCCTCCATCCCATACAGTCTACAGGCCATCATCGCTACATACTTGAACTGTGGATCTAAATACGGGATTGAATAAATTCCATTAGTATCGGCCCTAAATTTCGCGGGGTGTGAAACCCAATCATTGATTAGATCGGATAATTTTTTCCTGAACTGCTCACATTCCTTCTTTTTGAACTCCTCTAGGAATTTGGTATTGTAAATACGATTTGAAGTGGGTGACAATTTATACATTGCTTGTAGGTGATCTGGTCTGAAAGACCTGACTGCTTCCCTCTGTTCATTGACAATCATTCTGGTCAGGAGGTCTGCATGGTCTAGTGCCCATCTGACCATATCATAATAGGGGAGAAGCCATGTCCTTTCTTCTATTTGGTACATCTCCACTTGAGAAACAATTTTGTATTTGGTGGACATGTCATCATTATCCTCATCGCAGGAATCATCCGAGCAATTTATCATCTCGGGCTGCAAAACATTGGAAATATGCATCCATGTTTTAATAGTATTGATACTTCGAGGCAAAGTATCAGAAACAATATATGAACCTTGGCCTGATCTCTCAATGATTGCCTTGGGTGCTTTTCATGGAGCCATGGTGTATGAACTTACAATTAGATCCCATGTCGCAAAAGATTGAAAACACAAACAAAAGTTATCCTAGTGAAATATCTCAGCGCACAATAAAAAGGAAAGTTGAGATAATGAAAGAAAACCCTCTACTTAAACACTTAAGTTTGTGCTAGTCCTTGTCGACAGAACAGTTAAATGGTTTGATGGAAATATTTTAGAAAATAAGTGGAATATTACTGTTAATCACTTCAATGAAATTCAAATAAATGCCATAAATATTTGATGACTCGTAACTTGGGAAAAGAGAAGAAACGTTAAAATCTTCATTCGTAGATCGTACGGTTAAAATCTACCCAAGGAATTAATTAATCCATCTTATCTCCTTTAATTTCATTCTTTTAGTCCTTTATCCCCTTTTTGGCACTCTTCGTATCAGATGATTTCACTTCTAGATTTTGAGACCCAAAAGCCTGAAGTCGCGATGGTGCGAAATTATTTATAATTTGTGATTTAACTTAAGATTTTAATTAACAAATATTAATTAATGAATATCGTGACTTCGGGGATCGGAGTTACAAAGGTGTTGTGTTTTAAGGAAATAATCATCAAGTCACAAAATCATGATAGAGACTAACTACGGTTTAAAAATATTACTCTTGATATTTACCTGAGTGACTTGAAAAGACTTCGCAACTTTGCATCTCGGAGGTTTGGAAAGTGTTCGACGAGTAACTCCTGAAACGAGAGAGAACGAGATGATGAAATCAAATGATATTTACTTAGAGGCTTGATAATGGTGTTTAGAACTAAACCTTATCGCTACTTCGCACGTTGGGATACCGGGGCTTGGTAGGTACATCGTGAAAAATGCGAGATCCCGAAATATGGATTTTTGGGCTTAATTATAACCTCTTACTTATTTAGAAAGAAGGGTGGCTCCAACCTTTGAACCAAGAGTATAAAAATAAAATAATACGTTCAAACAGGGGGAAACTTTAACTTGGGGGAAATCTCAAGTTGGAGGCCATAACCCAGCTTATGGCCAAAATATACATGTGTTACAATCTCAACCTTGGAATATTCCTTTCCAAGGAAATCCACAACCGTATGGGGGGAAACCTCCTCAAGTTAATTCTTTTGTACCCCCTAATCTCAAAAAACTGTATCAAGGTTCTATGAATCCTGCTTGGGGCCCAAATTTACAGTCCAACGCTCCTTTTCAAGGAAGCTTCCTTAATCAACCAACCTTTGTTGGCTATGTGGCTCCCAACCCTCCACAACTGAATCTATCAGGATTGTCTAACTATATGCATATTTATTATGGTCCTACTGGTATACCTACAATATTACCTCCTCAAAACTACCAGTTTCCTCAAGTGAATAGGCAGTTTCCTTTTCTTTCTACTTTGGGTTTACCGGATTTATATAGGATTCTTAATGATCTTATTTTGCACTCTCCTTACTGGCCTGTCATCCTGACCAAACTACCATATGAAATTCCTAAGTTTGATGGTCGACCTGGAGAAGACCCGAATAATCACGTCATGACTTTCCATATTTGGTGTTAATTGGTCATTCATGATCAACCCTCTCCCTGTACCACGTCTTATGTGCTTATGTGTATTGGTGACTCTAAGAAGAATGATATTGCAATTGCAACTCGATCTAAAGATTATTCTTCTTCTAAGGAAAAAGTGGATGATACACCACCTCCATTGGTTCAAACTCCTCCACCAACTTCACCTCCAAATGGTCCTTCACCCTCCTCCCAAGGGAATTATTCGAAATTCATCCTTTAATCCTCACGCACGTGCTTCCCAAAACTACAGTATTGTAGAAGACCTTGCGCAAACACCTTCTTCGATGTCAGCTCTCGAATTCCTTCAAAGTTGTCCTACTCAATGGAAGGCGTTGTTGAAATATATTGGTGGAATTGATCCTACCGATACTAATTTTATAATATTTGATTTGGAAGATCATGTTCCAAGGCTTCCTCCTCAGTTAGCATTTCAAATACAAGTTGTTGTAGAAAACAATAATATTTTTCGAACCATGATTGATGAAGGAGCCTCAACTTGTGTTATGTATGTTACTTGTTGGAAAGCCATTGGCTCTCCCTCCCTGACCAATTCACACAATACTCTTAAATATTTTAATGGTAGAGGATTCAAACCTTATGGTGTTCTTCCTTCGTTGTCTATTACACTAGAAGGTAAATCGGTTAATGTTGAGGTTGAGGTCTTTGATGCACCTCTTGATTATAACCTTCTACTTGGTCGTAGCTAGATTGATTCCATGCATGCAGTTGTTTCTACCCTTTTCTGTGTGTTACGTTTCTCGCACCAAGGAAAGGTCGTTATTGTTGATTAACTGGTCTTCTTTAACAATGATGCATGTACTAGCAACGTTCCTTTTATTTCAAAAACACCTCCTGTGTATGAGAATGTTGGTGTGGGTCTTCTCAAAGATTCAACATTAATGGGTACTTTCCCCATTCCCCCACCCAATATTCCTCCTCCTTATGTCACCTCGATCAATATGATATAGACTTCTGTTGGAGAAAACCCTGATTCTCATGACCCTTGGATAGTAGTTGACCCTAGTGATTACCATCGTTACAACGACAGTATACCTTTAATTCCAATGGAACTAGCTTATCAAGTTATTCTATCGACAACTTCTCCTTCTCTCTGTGATACGTCTCCCGATCCATTTCATGTCATCTTTCCTATTGATGAGATGATCATGGAATTCATGTCTACGGAAGAGACTCCATGGGACGATGGGCATCATCGTTCTATTCTCTTTTTGCAAACCGAGACCATAGAGAGTTATCAATGTATTTTGACACTGTATATCGTTGTTGTTATTTCCTCTATTCTTGAACCTACACATGATGTTTTGTATGAAGTTTAATTGAGAAATATCTCCCCTACTATCCCTCTTGACATTTCGATCAAGCCTACAGTTGTGGAAAATTTTCATATCGGTGCTTCCTATTCTGCTGATGAAGTTCATACTTATAAATCCATTTTCCAAGAATTTCACGATGTTTTCACCTGGAGTTATGAAGAAATGACTGGTATTGATCCCAATATCATTGTGCATGAGATTAAGACATACCCGGATGCTAAACCCGTTCAGCAACGAATTCCCCCAGTGCACCCACGCAAAGATGATGCGATCAAGATTGAAGTTGAAAAACTTCTTAAAGCTGGCTTTATCTATCCTATGGCTTTGAAAGATTGGGTTTCCAATCTTGTTCCCGTTATGAAGAAACATGGCACAACCCGTGTTTGCGTTGATTATAGGGATATAAACAAAGATTGTTTGAAGGACATTTATCCTACCCCTTTGGTTGACCAAATTGTCGACGACTGCACCGAAAGTGAAATATTTTCCCTGATGGATGGTTTCTTTGGCTATGATCAAATTAACATTTCACCCATGGATCAACACAAGACTGCTTTTATTTTCCCTTGGGGAACCTTCGCTTATCATAAACTACCCTTTGGTCTGAAAAACGTTGGAGCAACTTTTCAGCGAGCTATGTCTTATGCTTTTCACGATATTAATCATATTGTGCAACCTTATTTATATGATCTATCAACACATTCCATGTGTCGCCAAGATCACCTGGCACATCTATGGGCCATTTTCCTACGCTGTCGTTATTATCGCATACGTTTGAATCCTCACAAATGTGTTTTTTGTGTGGAATCCAGACAACTTCTTGGTTTTATCATGTTGATACATGGGATTAGGGTAGACCCCTTGAAGGTTGATTCCATTCTTAATTTACCTTCTCCTTCCACTCTACGCCAGCTCCAAAGTTTGCAAGGGAAGGAAAACTTTTTACGTCAATTCATTCCAAATTATGTTGAATTAATGAAATGATTTACTCAGATCCTAAAGAAAGGTTATGATTTCATGTGGGATGACACTGCGAACAAGGCTTTTGAATCCTTGACACTCACCTTAACCCATACACCCCTGTTATTTCCTCTAGATTATAGTCGAGACTATTTCCTGTATTTAGTTGCTTCGGACTCTACCATTGCCATGGTCTTAGTCCAAGAGGATGATTTGCACGATGAACATGTGGTATACTATTTGAGTCGGAGTATCATGACCACCGAGACCAAATATCTACATGTGGAGAAACTGGCCTTAGCAGTTGTTCAAGTTGTCCAACGTTTTCGTCACTACATATTATTGCGCAAAACCACTGTTATTTTCGATTTCAACCCCATGCAACACATCCTTACAGGACAATTGTTGGGGGGCAAGTACTCCAAATGGATAGTTATTCTCCAGGAGTTTGACTTGGATTTTGAGTGTGCCAAGTCCAATAAATCCTTGGTTTTTGCTGATTTGATTTGTGACCTTTCCTCTAATGAGACAGAAACTGTGGAAGAGGATTCCTTACCTGAAGAATCCCTCTTTCTGATCAGTTCTAATGACGTATGGTATGGATATATCATCATCTATCTCTAGACCCAAAATTTTTGGCCCAATATTTCTAGTACAGATCATCGCCGTATACAGTATCAATCCCTTCAATACATTATCCTTGGGGATACTCTTTACCACCATGGTATTGATTCCATATTTCGACGATGTCTCACTTACGATGAAGCTAAGAAATATTTGAATGACTGTCACTCTGGAGCATGTGGTGGTCATATGTCTGGGTATGCCATTTCCGAAAAGATCTTGCGAGATAGTTATTTTTGGCCTTCGTTGTTTAAGGATTGCATTACTGTTGTCCAGAAATTCCATGCTTGTTAAACTTATAACAACAAGATCTTATCTCACCCTTCTCCTCTTCATCCTGTATTTTTCGTTGGTCCATTTTCCAAATGGGGTATTGAATTCATGACATGTAAGCCTCACTCGGTTGGGGGGCATGGATACGTTATTGTAGCTATGGATTATTTCACTAAATGGGCCGAGGCGATGCCTACATCTCATAACACCGAGAAAATTGCAGCATTATTCATATTCAATCATATCATTACTTGATTTTGTGTCCCTCAAGCTATCATTACTGATCACAGTAGTCATTTTCATAACTTCATGATGTATGAACTTACTGAGAAGTTGGCTCTTCACCATGAAAACTCAACCCCTTACTATGTGCATGACAATGGCCAGGTCAAAGAAATCAACAAAGTCCTTACTACTATGCTTTGACGAGTGGTAGGAATCCATAAGTATAACTATCACATGATGTTTTTCTCAGCATTGTGGGCATATCGGACATCCGTTAAGTCTACCACAAGATTAACACCCTTCCAGTTGGTGTATGGTATCAAAGAAATTTTGTCGATTGAATGTGAGATTCCATCTTTGAAGCTAGTTGTCGAACTTCTCCCTAACACCTCAGTTGAGGAGGAACATATTTTGTATCTGATGCAATTAGATGAAACCTATCGGGATGCGACCTTAGTTATTGAAACTCAAAAGAAGCGCATCAAATCTCAATATGACAAGCATGTCAAACCACGTGTTTTTTCTAAAGGTGATATAGTTCTTCTTTATGAACAAGATCATGATTTTCTAGGGGGCAGTAAATTCAAGCCTATGTGGCGAGGTCCTTACATTGTAAAACAAGGTTTGGAGAAAGGGGATTATGAACTAGTGGATTATTATGGAATTCCTTTGAGTGAACTTAGAAATGGGATTTACTTGAAGAAGTACTATGCTTAACTCATTTTTGCATGAGTGCTATGTATTTTTATGTATTATACTCTTGTGTGTGTTTTCAGTTTTTGGTTTTGTCCTTAGGGTTGCTTGCCTTGCATTGTGCTTGGTTTCCAAATGTCAGTGTCTTCACTACCCTACATTGGCTTTGCTGATGGTGCTAGTCGTAGTACTAAAAACTTAGCATCTGTTGGTTGGGCAATCTATGCACCTACAGATGAGTTAATCAGACTACATGGTGTTTTCCTTGGTCATGCAACTAACAATATCACAGAATATAGTGTAGTTATCGATTTGTTAACTGAAGTTGTCTCACTTGGGATCTGTCATCTTATTGTGTGAATCGATTCACAGATAGTAGTTCTACAATTGAGTAATGTTTATTCTATCTGAAGTCCTACTTTGTTAAGGGTATATTTACGAATTCGCCTCTTGAAACGTCATTTTGATTACATTGTATATCAACACATTCCTAGATGTCTAAATACATTAACAGATGCATTGGCTAATTATGTGTTAGACAGACATTTGAGACATTTATAAAATCCAATCACACTTTTTACATAAAACAAGTAAGCCAGTAGGAGCCTCATATATATATAACGATAAAAGTTTTAAAAAAGTGTTTTTGTTCAAAGACCAAAATGTCAAAAATGTGAAGCACATGGCTTCATATACAATAGATCATCAAGGATGATTCTCTCTATAAAATGAGACTACCCATGCTACTCTACAGATCAGTCGACCAATGGAAGCAGACACGCCCACTGTGTGGCATTGGCAATGCCTCGGAATATCATATATAGAGGCATTTGTGATATTCATTGTAAGTCCCTCCAGATTTTTTTCTATGGTATCGAAGTCAACAACAACTACTCCTGCTACGTCACCTCTCTCCCCTCACCTATGGATAGGGGATGAACCTGGATGACTGTTGGTGCAACGATATGCATAATATATTACCAAACATAAATTATCGGTTGAGATTCGTAATCAGTAGAGTTGATGCACTATATGTGCCAACAACAGGTGGTTTAGCGATGTTTGATGAGTATAGCATAAATAAGAAACATTCAATAAAAAAATACTTTGTTTCACACCTTTCAAATAACACTCCACACATACAATTCAAAATCCAGAAAGGAAAATTGATCAACAAATGTGTAAATCAGAATTCTTGTTCAGGGGATGGATCTACTCATTATAGGCTCATGAAAGATAGATATGGGCTATGATTCTATCTCCTGGAACAACCATACAATCACTCATTATCATTATGGAAACCTAACTGAGCTAAAAGAACTACTAGGCAGAGTATAAAGACTCCATTGTAAGCGCATGTATGTGAGAGATGGAGATCTGATCTCATTTCCTGTAACAACTCAATTCAATAATGACTTGAAAACAATCCCTATCTAATTTTGCACACTTCTTCAAACCAATGACATTCAAAAAATAAATCAATGCAACTTGACAATTATGAAGAGCTATTTCATTCCTACACAGGAAACATAAGTTTTTATGAGATATTCCATTTGCTGGCTCATGTAATGCGAATGATGGACTCTCAAATGATTCATGTACTGCCACACTTTTCAATCAATTCTAATAGTGAAATCAGAAATGAAATCAAAACAAATAATACATGAAATAAAAATCTATACTAATAATTTACAGTGAGATTGACAAGCTGGATCAGTGGGCCCTTGTCGATGCCAACATGGAAGATTTTAGATCATATGATAAATTCTAAAACACACACAGGATCATTGAATTCAAATTTCCATTAATCTTCAACACGTAAATTTACAAAAAGAGTCTGCTCAGAAATCCAATCTGTAGCATAATAATTCCTTCCCTTTAGCTTGGAGCCATCACTCAATTTATATACTTTTTACATTACAAATTTGGCTCTAGACAATCCAATCCATGAAAAATCAAATCAAAACCATTTTCCATCAATGGATGTCGATTAAAACCATTATCTAATCAAGGAAATGCATTTCCCATGAATCTAGGCATGATCCTAGAATTTCTGGAAAATTGGTAATGATTTAGGATGAATCGTTCCCCCTAATATGGAGGTCAACAAGTGTAATATATGGGAATTCTGGAACATGTTTCCACAAGAAAATTCCACTCTGGACAAAACCCATGTCCCCAAATTTTTTAATTCATCATTATCTTCCCGTAAATATAGGTTCAAATTCAGTACCGGAATGTTGGTACCAGAATTCTGTAGACAGGGTTTTAGTATTGGATCAACATAGTCATGACCATGAGTACTGGATCAGGCGCAAAGGAAGTACCATATCAGGTGAAAGACTGGTACTGGATGAAATGTTGAGTGTGTTGGTACCTAATTCAATTCTAAGTGTGTTGGTACCATATGCAATTTTGAGTTTGTACTGGATGCGATGTGGAGTACCGGAATAGGTGGAACCTTGGTACCAGAATAGATTGGGTATCGGAATAGGTGGAGCCTTGGTACCAGAATAGACTGGGTATCGGATCATGCCATAGTTGTAGTACCAAATCACTTTATAGTTGTAGTACTGTAATAGTTAGGTACCAAATCAATGCTGCTTAAGATTCAGGTGATTAGGATCATACATAATCAAGCATTTAATCGAATTAACTCAAGAAAACTAAACAAATCATTCCTTAATCATAATTTACCTCTATATGCACATGGACAAGGTCATCAAGTGGATTTGTAGAGGAAATATTCAATTACATACACATAGCATAGGTAAAATAGGCTCATATAAAGGGTAATATAGGACATTATAAGTTTCAAAATGGAGACTCAAAAAGGAAGATAAGGTCCCACATCTGCATGTTCAAAGAGCATTTGATTAGTCGTCGAATAAACAACATAAAAACATTTTACATAATTAAAAATAACCAAAACATCATATAAACAAAATTTCCTTCTTACTTATGTCCCCCCATTAGGAACCTTCAGGAAGACTTAGGTCTGTATCTCCGCAGAAGTCTAGCCCGACGTATGCATAATCGTTGACCATGAGCATTTGAGTTCTCAACCAGTCGAAGAAGACATTGTTATACCTAATGATGGGACCAACTGCATGTCAGGCCATGAGGTCGACCCACCTCTTCATTCTCGGATCCTGTGGGGAAGGAATACCCCACTCTATCTGTAAGCGTAAACCTGGGACCCTCTCTAGGAATAAGGATACCAAAATAGAACCGTATTTGAACTATTTCAATCCACCACTTATGCACTTGGTCTGTTGTTTTTTCATACTTTTAAGAACCCCTTCACACCAGTTGAAGAATCGAGGCTCCATACACTCCAGTGCATACTGAAAATAGCTCTGAAGAGCCATATGGGGAGCTTCACTCCCTACCATGAGTGTGATGGTATAGAGGATGGTTCGTAGAGGCAAGTCTCGGACGTCTCTAACAGTGATTTTACTGCTATGTTTCTGGGTACCCGACACACAATGTTCACTGATGTGGTGGTTCATAGGCTCACTGCCACCCCTGCTACCTGTAAGTGTTACTCGAGATCCACGGTGAGATAGTTTTGTTAAGAAGTAGATATCCTCGATATATATAGTGAGTGTATGGGCACCCACATGAAACGTCTGCTCGTTCACATCCCACATGTGAACCAGGTACTCAAGGAGTCTCAGTTGGGCCCTCATGCCTTGAATCTTGAATAATTTCAACAACCCACACTGTCGGAGGGCCATCACCATGCCCGGGTCATTCCCAACAAATTAGGCTTCCTCCTAGTGCTCTCTTTCATGCCATTCCAACATTTTGACCATGGAAGACCTACCAAGGAACAATAAAAAGAGATTAGCATCATCAATTTCTTTCCTGGAGGATTTTTCTTGGCATATTCATCTTTTAAAACTTTTGGGTTGTGGTCGTCGCAGGCCTGGATGTTTTCACAGTGCGGCGTCAACGCAATATGTCTATAGGGCCATATGTGACGATCCTAGATCGTCACAAGCCTCGATATAGGATGCCTGCGATGACCTCCACGATTAGGTACCCCCAAAAATTCAACCCAAAAGTCTATTTTTAACCAATGAAAATCAAATTTTAATCCATAGAAAGATGAAGGAAATGAAGATTACCTTTTCTTCGGAGACGATTCGTGGAATGATCATCCATGCACTCTGTAATCCGCCATTGAAAATCGAGGTAAAAAGAGGGTTTGAAGCAATGTTTGGATGAAGTTACAAATGAAATAGTGAAATATGGTTTTTTACCCATTTTATTGATTTTTTACTTTTTCATTTGTATATCATATTATTTTATATGCTTCATCTAAACTCTAAATTCCTAACAACTTTACAAGTGTTTATTTTTTTGTAGATAGAAAAGTCTAGGAGTGAAACGTTGGAACAAGGGTCCACCTTTTGGTTTGTTTTTGTGTATTTGTCGCATGTACGGATTATTTTTAGGGTTTTTCAAGAAAAACCTCGAGCTTAGTCTTAGTTCTTTCTCATGCTTGTAAATCAATGAGAATGTAACCGAGTATACTTTTATTGGTTGTTCAGACTCGTAAATCTTATATGAAAAAGGAACCCCCCTGGAGTCTTCTTTAAGCTCTTTTCAAACTCTCTAAATGTGAAAAGATGGTCGAGCGACCTTGTTCTTTTCACGCTCATAAAAGTATTTGAAGAAAACATTTGATGAGTGGTAGGTTATCACTTTTTCGGTCTTGTCAGATTAATTTACAAAAAAGGACCTGTTAGAGTTCTCTTTAAGTGTTTTTCAGACTCTCTAAAATTGAAAAACCCTTGAGTTTTCTTTCCTTGGACTCATTAAACAAGCATCGAAAGACCCATATGAGACCAAACCACTCCTTCTTAGGGTTTTTTAAACATAATTCAAGGGACTTGTCCGAAGGATGAGCTTACATCAACAAGAATATTTTATCCTCCTCAAGCTTGTGTAAAAATAAAGAGGTACTCAGTAGAAATGGTGGGGGAAAATTGGGAAATAAATGTGTCTCTGTATTCCTGTTAGTGGCAGTAATAGTCGCTCTTGAACATGACACCCCCTTCATCATTGTGTCTGGGTTGGGAAATCCATTTGTCTCTCATTTACCATCCACAAATTCATATGTTGGGTCCTCCTTGAGTCAATGTTTCCAAGACCATTGTCGTGTCGTTCATATCTTCAAGAGAAGTCCAACTGAAACAAGCCCTCCATCGAGTCGTCCATCTGCAGTTATAAATTTTCTACCATGTCAGCCTTCACTGAGTCAATCCCAAATTATTCCATACTCTGATCTACTACAAATATTTTACTTATTTCATTTCATTGATGGGGGATACATCAAGTCCCTCCTATGACGAGTCTTTTCCCGTCGAATTCAACACATTATCCGGAAACAAGACTTAGAAATCATTTAGTACCTTAGAGACTACATGCCTCAATGGCAGGTTTCTTCACTTCCAACAGTGGGTTCACATCATTGAACCTTGATTGGGAGATTCCATCGAGTGTTCGAATTTGTCTCATTTATTCACATTCGTTGGATTGTACTAGGGTACCTTGGGATTCATTGACATCAATGGTGATTTCCCTCGCACTTGTTAACAGTTTTGATTATTGATTGGTAATCAAATGGTTTCTACCATGTTCGACTTCAATACCTATAATAACATGGTTAGATTCATACTTAAGGATGATGGAAATGAATACCTTGGATTTCATCATTCTGGTCCAGGTTGCGATGGAGTATTCATGAATTAGTTCTGACACATAGATCCACTCTGTATGTCTCGTGACTATGTCCAAATTTTGAATTCTTTAGAGAATAGATCCATAGTGTATTCTTGGTGGCTATGTTGGTTCACAATGACATGGATCCACAATGTATATTTAGTGTCCATGACTCACTTGATATTTTCAATATGAGTATGGGAATTCCTACCTTGGACAATGGTATATTATTATGTTGATGCTTGAATGTATGCAGGTTCCCGATTAATGCACTCTTTGTTCAACCCACACATTCTACAAAGTATTTCATTTGTCACAAGTTCCAGCTTCATACATTGGGAGGCATTCTGTTACACATTATTTTGGTCACCCCAGTGACCCACTGACAACATGTGTTCATGTTCCCAGAAAGGATAAAAGATTCTTTCTCCATGAGGAAAGTGATTGGATTTCCCTTCTCAAAAACATTATAAAGGAAGGTCGTCGCTAGCTGCAAGATGCACAAAATGCGATGATCCTTGATCTTCTCCCCCTTCTCTAGAGTTTTATTGCAACGTCTCCGTGGGATGCACTATATCTAGGGTGCGACGATGCCAAAATATTAAGGAAAAGTCGAACTTCACAACATTTCTAGAAGGGGATCTTCTAGAAGATGAAGTGGCCTCCGAACGGCTCGGATCTTACTCGCTTCTCTGATTTGGTGCGATCATCCTAATATCCTCATCCATACCTCTTTCACACTATATAGGGAGGGATATCTCATGGAAAATGCTAAGTTTGAATAGGCTAAGATTTGTATGGATAAATTCTGCCTCAAATTATTTTTGAGAGCTTTGATTTAGTTCTACAAGCGACATGGTGGATCTTCTTCATTCAAGGGCTTTGGAGAAAAGGTGTGTGTGTGTTAGAGAAAAGGGCCATTGAAAGGGGACCTTGCAACATCAAGTCTCTGGTTGTATTATCCTCTTTCTACTAATATGATGCAACAATATGTTTATTTCCGATAAAACCATTCTTGTTTTATAGTATGATTCCTTGATCACATACATACGTTCTTGTTGAGTATTCTTTATTGCTTTCACTTTGTTGGTTTGTGTTCCTTTGAAAGTTCAATATTTCATGAGAATCGGAATGGAGAGAGGATGGAAATGACAAGAGGACGCGACATTTAAAAATATGTTTCCCATCTCTTGTTAACTAGTAAATTCAATAGTTAGAGCCTAGGGAAAGGTTTATATTATGTTTTGTTTTGTTCTAGTTCCGGGTGGTACTAGGGAGATCTGTTTGTGTCCACACTTATCGATTATTCCAGAAACACTAGGACAAAATGATGTGTTTCCAACCAATCCATGCCAATTAGACAGTCATAAGAACCCAATCGTATGATGTTTACATCTACATTCGTGTTGATTTTGTTTATGTCTATTTGACAATCTTTAACCAACTCATTGATGTTTCTCTTATTCCCTGTGTCTAACTGAACTAACCAAGATTTCTTATGCTTACCTCTTTGCAATTGAAATATTTCAACGATGTTATCATTTATGTAACCATGGCTAGCTCCATAATCAATCAAAATTGTTATGGATTGGTTATCGATATTACCTTCCACTTCGATCATGGGGGATTAATATTCTACCTCCTTGTTGTCCAAGGCTACATAAATCCTTGGCATGATTCCTCCCATGTCTTCCACTGTTTTAGCCTCCTGAATGTTGTGGGCAGTCCTCATTCTTTCTCCTTTGTGAGGATAGTCCCTATAAAAGTGATACCCCTCACATCCCCAACATTGAACACGTTGTTTCCTTGTCCTTTTTCCAAATGAATCTGCATTCTTTTATTCATTTTGGGTTGCACGGCCTTGCTTATTTTTTTGGGAGTTGTTTCTGAAAAAGGGTGGTTTAAAACTATTTTGCCTTTGATCCTTTTTCCCTTTCATCTTGTCATTCCAAGCCTTTTGCAAAACTGACCTTCCTTTGCTTTGCTCAAAAATATGTGTTTCTCTCCTTATGGTTTCCTCCAAGGTATTGGGATTATCATATTGTATATTTTCACTATAGAAGGAGACTAATCCACTTAGAAACCTTTGTATTTTTACTTTCTCATCCTTGATGAAGTCAACATACTTCAACAATTCAAAGAATCTCTTCTCATATTCCTATATTGTCATGGTTACCAACTTGAGTTCAAAGAAATCTTTCATTTTTCTTTCATAATAATGCTCGGACAAATATTTTTCTTGGAAATATCCTTTGAACTACCTCCATGAGATCCTTTTCTCATCAAGGTTCTTGGCTTTCTTAAGTTGATCCCACCACATGGTTGCCTTCCCTTGCAAGTGGTAGGTGGCAATTTTGGCTTCTACCCATGATGAGTAATCATGCAACTAAAAATATTTTTTCATTTCCAACAGCCATGCCTCTACTTCTTCTCATTTCTTGTGTTCACCATTGAAAGTAGGTGGCTTGATTTTCTTGAGTTCACCTTGCAATATGTCTACCTCAAGGCTTCTTCTTTTCCTCATAACATGAGATACACTTGGGCTGCATCCTGGTCCCAAACTGGCATGAGTTATTCTAGTGGAATGACTTGGATAATGATGGTGTCTTATCATGCTTCTTGATTGCTTATCATTTCCATGATCACCCCTTTTGCTATGGGATATAGATGTTGATACTTTTCTAGCACTAGTTGATTGTTTGGTGCCAGAATCTTTGTTAACTTACTTATGCAACATGTTCAAGATATGGTGTATCTCTTCATGAGCCTTCATAATCCTTTAATTATCATCTTTGTATCTCTACACTTCCCTATGCAGGCTTCTCATAGTGATGGGATCTTTTCTATCTCTTCTTCCATTTGACTGTGTCTGAGCATTCCCCATGCTAACATGCAGACCTCTGATCTCTTCCTCGTGGCTATAATATCCTTGGGAATCTTCCATAACTCTAGCCCTTGTAGAATAATTAAAGTTTATTTATGTACCTCTAATTCTACAAGAAATTTGCATATAATAATTATTGTTAGAACATGCAAATTACAAAACATTTCATTACTTATAATACATGATGTTTCCTCATCAAATTATGAAGGACACTTTGCATCAATTCACACTATGATTCCCTATATGCATTCCCATTTGAAACATATTTCCAATGGATATACTCTTTCCCCAATCCAATCTCTTATCTGGAAGTTATAGCTTCCTGAAAAATCCATTTTCACCACTTTCTGTGCATTTCCTCTATTGGTGTCACTTTACTGAAATGCTAACTTTTGTCAACTGCAAAAGAGAATATGTTAGGAACTGGAAAAAAATTTGTAGGATATATAGATAAATATAAAAACAGGGAATACATAACAACTCTCATAGTTTCAATCTGATGTTCCAGTCAAAAACTACAGCAATATGGAATCCACAATTTTGTCCTTTTTCTAGACTAGAATTTTTGGCAAAACTGTCTATCTCTCAATCTGTGCCTTTTTGGAAAACTTTCACAAAACCAAAGTTGTTTTTATTGATGAGTATATAAAAAATTTACTAAATAAAATTTTCCAATTTTGTGATATAGTGTCACTTTTCCTTCTCTGAAAATCTCAAAAATCCCCAAAAAGTGGCCCAGATTAGTGGATTTTGGCCTATTTCAGTGTCCCCATTTCACTCTCCACAGGATTTATTTAGATCCTTCGTGGGTTATTAATGTGTCTACTTTTTGTATGCTCTCTGAGAGTTTCGGCTTAATCTGGGCTTTTGTCAATGATCTAGACCCAGATATTTAAAAAACACTATTTTACAATTTATGCCAAATTCAAGCAAAAATGGACAAGGGACCTCTCTGGCGCTTTTGTATACCTTGACTCTTTGGAAAAAAACGTATAATTTTCATCTCAATTTTCTCTATTTATGGACAAAATAATAAAATGGCACCAACCTATGTGTAATATGCACCATTGATCTCAATTCAGACGCAATCTAGGCCATCGATCTATTCTCTATGGGCCATCGACGATCAATGTTCTCATGTGATGTGCACAATACTTCCCCAATCTATTGACTCGACCATTGGTCATCAGCCCCAACACCCTGACGACCGATTTGTACACAACTCAAAACCGGTCGATCTAGTCGTCGGTCGTCAGCCTTTAGCAAATTTCATTGGTGAATGTAACCCTGAACAACTTTAGTCGATGCCCAAAAATCGGCCCATCTAATGTCCCCGATGGTCATCGAATACACTTTCCAAATCGATCGATTTGACCATCGATCACCGACTACCTCTGTTGGTTGATGTGGCATGACACGTGGATGTTGACACAGCATGACACGTCATCTTGAAGTGTAAACTTGGGTAACGTGGGATGGCATGTGGATGTTGATGCATAATGACATGTGGATGATGAAATCATCATCCTCTTTCCCTGATTTTCCATCAGTTGATTCTCTTGATCAACCAAAAATTTTTTTTGAATCAGCCGACGTCCAACCATCAATGCATCGATCATTGGTGACTTCTCTTACCCAATTCGAAATATGTCACTGAATTAGGCCAACCTACATCCGTCGGCCATTGGTGGTCATAGATTTCTTATGGTTGAACCAAACTCTTTTCCATTTTTGCTGATTTGTCCATCAACCATCAACGATTTATGTTGGTGAACTTTAACACTTAGAAAAAAAAATTGATTTTCTTTGATTGATCTGGACAGTCGATTTTCTCCCTTTCATAACCCCCAATTCAATATTAGTCTTTGATCCCATAAACCTTTGAAATAATTGCATCCTTAAATGTTGGATCAATCTCGAGATCCAACATGATCTCAGTCGTCGATTTCTACAAACTTCCTATAACTCTATAGTTGGTCATTAAAAATCGAATTTCGATCATTCCAGATAAAATTTTGATTTGTAACTTCACCGCTCTACTCCATTAACCATATCAAACTGTCTTAAGTCATTAAAACTCATATTTCACACATGGAATTGGGGATTTCTCTAAATTATCTGTTTTTCCCCCAAATCGGTCACAGATAAAATTTGTAATAGCGAATTTCACCAATTCACTCTGGTTTGAGCCCATACAAGCCCAGCGTTTGAACCAGATCTTTGATACCATAATGTAATGTCCCCCACCCCATCTGAGCGATATTACGATACGAAATAATTTTAAAAACAAAATTTATAGCCAAATAAATTAATTCATTTACAGTTAGTTGTAGCTTACAACTACAAATTAAAATTGATTTAGATACTGTCTACAACCATAAAATAGATGCATCTACCCCATGTTAATAAAAAACACAAAATGTAGCTAAACAACTCATTACAATGACATATAAATCACTTCCAAATACACAGAGTTCATGCAAAAAATTAAACACGTAATTTAACATAGCAGCAAGATAAAACACTTATGTTTTCACAACAGTTGTGCAACCGACTGCTTGGGACAGAAATTCCACCAAACCATAGAATGATTGTTCCAAATATCAATAGCCAGTCACCCCCCCCAGCTGGTACTATCAATCCAAAAAAGAAGGTGGTCTCTCACAGCCCACTCACAACTCATAAAACTCTCAACACAACTGATATTCTCCTATAGCTATCTCATTTTTCCACCATATCTCTTCCTCTTGACTTGTCCAACCCAAAGAATGTACCCCTTCACTAATGTTAGTCCCTTGGGCATCCCATTCATTTATCACGGTCTCTCTGGCACATGCAGCCAGGAATCTCTCAGCTAGGAACTCAAGGGAAATTGTTGCTAGAAAAACTATCAGTAAACCAACAACAACACTTGTTGTTTTAGTGCAACTCATTGAGGAGTTCACTCTTTAGGCCTGACAACCTGGATCTTCAAATTTCCATCTCCCATTCACTCCAATTACACTCCATGTTTCTCTATAATTCATCCACCAAGGTTGCATCAACTTCAAGCCTTGTTTCTTTCTTTCTCCTTCACTCTCACGCACAAAAATTGACTAACTAAAAATCGTTGTCCCAACCCATACGAATTTCCTCTATTTGGCTTGTCTTTCTTAACTCACACTCTTCCCCAAGTTGATTATACTCAACCCCCATGTTCCCAATAACTTTGGGATGTGACCACTCACACCCAACCCTTTACATGTATTCAATGATTGGCTTTAGGAACACTCAATTAGAAATGGGAAGGTTGATATACAAATACCAAATTTACGAAAATGGGTTAAATTAATATACATGGGTATTTCCCCCTTGGAACCCTCTTGGCCATTATCCTAGACACTCTCATCTCTTGTGGATTAATTCATCCACCATCTCTTGTCCATGTCCCCTTAGCAACTGGTATCACATTTTATTAATAAAACAAAGAAATACAATTCACATATTACATCACTTTGGTTGTAGACACACATTATATCTACATAATCATTAATTAAATTGGGGATTATAATGGGGATGTTACAACATGTGCATATCATATGCACTTATAATGTAATGCGCACATTGAAATAATATGATGAAGAATAATCAAAGTACGAAGAATGTCATATCTTTCTGGATGTATCCCAGGGGGTGAACCACGATAAAACCTTGCGTTTCTGTGTGGAATGTGTGATTTATTTCTTGCAGTTACTTATTTATGATGAATGAATGAATCTGGTAGAATTAAAATGTAGCGCGCACTATTCAGTCATGATATTTTATGCATAATAAACTTTAATGAATGAACATGGTTATAGAATAGTATATTTGTTGTATTTTGAGGTAGAAATCATGTCTGACATCCCCACAACAACCTCCCCTCCATGATTGTAGACATCTACAGTCACCCATAAAGGCATCTCGCGTGAGACTTCATTGTGCACTCGGTGTGAAATGTTTCCTTCTGGTCTCTCGAAGAGTCGATGGTTTGCAGGGTTCTGTTGGAAACCTAAAGTAGAACTCGAGTCAGTCCAAACATCCAACAAATGGATTTGTTGTTGGATGGAACCCAAAAGAATAGTTTGGAAGGGACTTGTTGAGAAGGACAATGAAGAGAATTCAATAGTATAAGGGGATATTTATACCATGGAATCCAACAAAACAGGAGATTGAAATATGGTTGGAAAAAAAGGAGCTTGAGTTTACGTAGAAATACAATAGAAGTTCCAAGTATACACCACACCAATATTTGGAAAGGTGTGTATTCAGTGATCTTCATGAGGAATTTTTATGTTATTTTCCAAATTTGTTGCAGGAGTGGATATTGATATTGGTGGATAATCATCCCACTAACCAGATAAGACTAGTAGAGTAGATTATTGAGAATATTGCATGTCTAGAAAGAGGCAATAATAAATTCACGTGTGCAGTCGATTTCTGGCTGGATAGCATCATTGAAGGATTTATTACTAAGTTTGCAGTCGATACTACGAAGTCATATATAGTTGCAAAGAAAGAGTTTTTGAAGGGACCAAGAGGAAGGTATATTAGATCACTTTATACATCTATCAAGAATTTATTACATGATAAAGGTGTGATGACAATGGATTCAAATAGCTAAATAACTTTGCATGCATGGGGAGACTGGGGGAAGCACCAAGGATGATTTGAGAAATGGAGAGGGATCTAGAGAAAGGATAAAAGAAGGAATAAATGTACCCCATTATGATGGATGAAGAACAAACCAAGGAAATAATGGATAGAGTGGGAATGACACACAACAAAAGACCCCACCAGTATAGGATTAATAGTAAGAAGAGAGTAGTAGCCAAATGGGAGGGCTTAGAAAGTGATGAGGAAGAGGTAGATGATATATGTTCTATGGGGAAGATTGAGGAAATATTGTGTGCCACGTATGATAGAAAAACAAGAGGTCAAGGGTTGGACATAGAAGAAGGCTCTCCATTCCATATCAAAATTAGTGTGGAATCCACAACCCCATGTTTGACTAAGACATCAAAAAATAAAGAACCGTTTAGACAACCATAAATCAGTAGCAGAATGATTTTAGTAGGTCGAGGGACCAGTGGAAGTACAAATTCAACTAGCAGTAGTCAGTTATTTACACTGCATGGAGGTGGTAGTACAACAAACTTTAAAATGGAAGGAGAAGATCCAACTATTCAGTTACTAGAGTTTCATGGAGAAGGTTCGAAGGACCCAAAGAAGAATTTATTTATTTGTGAAAATATTTGGGCAGCTAAGAAGATCACAGATGAGAACACAAAAGTGGCACAGCTTGCAATCACATTCAGAGACTGAGCACTAGACTGGTATATGAGCCTCATAGTAAATAGTCCACAAGGAGCACCTACAACCATTGTAGATATAAAGATGCAATTAATTGATGGGTTATAGAGACCAAGTTCAGAGGATCAGTACATGAATGAAATGATAGAAATCAAACAAAATCCAAGAGATTCAATGTGGGAGATTGACCAGAAGTTCAAGTGATTGAAAGGTAAGTTGAAATACCCCATCACAGATATGAAACATAGACACCTATTTGTTAATTCATTGTTGTCACATTTTATGTACCCATTGAGGAAACAAAAGTTCCAGACTCAGGATGAGGCTCTGCAAATAACCTTACAATTGGAGGAGAATCAATATAAAAATATAGATCATGTTGTATAAGAGCTGAGAATGGATCTGAAGAATCTAACATTTCAGTTGAATAAGAACAAACGTAAGGAAAAGAGGGAGGTTTTCTAGTGTACATTATGCAGAATAGAAGGACATTATAAGAATGAGTGCCCAACATCTACGCATTACTTGGGAGTAGGAATACCAAATCCATTACCTACAGGAGGACCATGGTGTGAAATATGTAAGATGCATGGACATGATCCCTATCATTGTCCCATGATGCAAAAGTACCAAACAATGCCTAAGAGTACATTTTGTAATTTCTGCAAATCTATAGGACATGAGGACAAGGATTGTCAAACTTTGGAAATGATGAAGGAAATGGAAGTGATATGGTAGAACAGGAATACACTGCATACCGGAGAAATGTAACAAGACAAAAAACACAGTACATCGAGACAGAGTACAACTGGAAATAGGAAAACCAGTGATCGAAAAAGTGGGGTGCGATGGAAAATTTATGACACGGACTATAAAAGGAGAAATCGTGCACCACAAGATTCATTGTGACTTTGTGTGAAAGAGAGATAAGGAGTGAAAACTTAGTGCGAGAAGGTGATTTCAAGTGAATATTTAGAGCAAACTTGTTCGGATTCAAAATAATGGCACCACCTAAGGTTGGAGCTCCGAGTCGAACCACAAGAAAGACACATAGTTCCATGAGGTCACCATAGGAACAAGTAACCAAAGTAGAAAACCATATTCAGCAGGAGGGAGTGGTGGACATGGATGCCATTCCTTCCCCACTGATTGATTTGGTTAGACTAACGATTGTGGAGAAGAAAGAAAAAAAAATTCCAGCGACAGAGGAAATGGAAGTCGACCCATATAACCCTACCATAGAGCATAACCCTCCAACATAGTAGAACACTACACAACAACTTGGTTTAGGAGTATCTTAGGAGATGAATGAGGAAGATGATGAGTGAACAAAATCAAATGAGCCCAGAGGACAGGTCGAAGCCATGCAACAACCTATCACAGAGCTAGTACAATAGTCAGAGGAATAAATACAGGTGGAGGATGTTACAGACCAGCAAAACTCAGATGCGGAAAAAGATGAGGAGGAAAACCCAAAATCAGGGCCATTTCCAATGACATAAGAAAAAGGGGAAACATATAGTACAAATATCATCGTGCAAGAAGAACGAATTAACATATTCAATGCCCCAAATATCTGAAGGAGTCAAGGTAGTTGGTGACATGATAGGGTGTGTGAACAAACTAAAGTATCCAGATCATGATGTGGAAGACACAGGGAAATTCCTTGAGTTTATGCAGCAAGTGTATATGGAAACTAGAGGAGTGGGTCCATCAGGGGATCCCATTTTGGAGCCAAAGTAATGGATTGCAGGAATTTTTAACATAGGGATCATGAACTTGCTAGAGATTCCCCACTTTGGGAGGGGAAAAGATGTAAATTCTTGTGTGAAACAACTATTGGCCTTGGTGCATGGAGTTATTTTATGGATAGACAGGTCAATATCAATAGATGCAGATTTCATTGCAGAGATCACAGGTTTTCCGACAGATGGAGAAAATTCAAATCATTATTTGGATGACAAGACAAAGGAGAAATCTTTAGCAGAGGAGATGAAAAATAAATATGGCACTAAGAGAGGGTTTCGAGGGAAAATTATCAACAGAATCAGTGAACCATCAATGAGGTTGGCAAAAAGGTTGATGGATTGTAAACTTTTGAGGAAGTGTCACAAGGAGGACGTACCTGCGGGAGTCATAGAAGCAGTTGCATAGTGCACAAAGGGGACTCTACTCAATTGGGCTTTGCATCTATTGAATTTGTTTTTGGAGTGCTACAAGGATGCGTAGGATTTTGCAATAGAGTTTCATTATTCATGGTTGTTTATCTTGATAGCATTAGTTGGTTGGGGAGAACTGAAATACAACGCATTCTACCAAAGGATAGGCAAATGTCGTGGAGAAAAGTATACAACTTTATGACATACTTTGTTAAGGTCCTAACCCGCACATAGGTAGATCAATGTATTCGGATGTAATAAAGGTCAATATTAATAAGACATTTCAATAAAATAGAATAAGGCGGATGTAAGAAGACTTAATAGAAGCTTCCGCTTCTAGAAGGATATTCCTCTAGATGCTTCTCTTAATAGACATATTTAGTATAAATAAGGGTCGAGGGTATGAAAACCCTAGCTTGGAGATTATTGTAACAGAGCGCTGCTCGACTGGAGGTTGCCCCCTCGAAGAGGCCTGTGAACATTGCTATCTGAATCAAAGTGTTCTTTCTGTTGCTATTCCGTATATCATTTATGTGTATTGTGAAGATTATGCTGGATATTTTACTGTTATTTTGTCATTTCTAGCATTTCATTTCTGTTCTGCATATTTTATATATCTGGTATCTTGCAAGTGGTATCAGAGCACTTTCCTTGGTAGAAATTGTGGGTATTTTTTTTTTAGGGTAGAGACGTATTCCGGCATCTTTAAGCCACAAAGATCTGTCGTTACGCGCATAAACCCGCGGTTGAGGGATTCATACACACAGGAAATACAAGTGGTTCTTAAGCGCACATCTGTTAGCCACCCTTGTAACCCATGTTGGTACCCCTTCGAGTGGTAGCGCATCAGACAGCACCTGTGTACGGATCGGCCTAGATTTCCTGAAGCCCTTTGTAGATAAACCTATCGGCTGCCGGACTATTATAGTGTCACCAAGAATAGCACTCGGGAAGGTACTCTCTAGTACCTGGGTAGTCGGGTAGTGCGGCTAAGGGTACGGTCTATCCTCCTTAGTTAGTGACCTGAGATATTGGGCTGAGTAATACTGTTGGACCCCGCACGTATATCAGAGAGCTATAGCACAGGGTAAACCCTTGTCTGTAGAACCCTTGAATACCTAACCCTTGGGGAACATAAACAACAACATCAACAAATTAAACCGGCAAGATCTATTCACCCGCCTCTGTATTCGGGTTGCTAAGTAAATACTCTCTGGTTCAGAATTTGGGGATTTCAGCACTGCATCATTCTTCAGACCAAAGCATAACCCCGCAGCTGTAAAAAAAAAAAAAAAAAAGTCTGGAAATTTTTTCACCATTATTTGAGACCTATTGCATTAGATTCATCTCTTTGCCCTTATCACTTTCATCCATATCATTTTTCTGCAAAAATTTCTAACCCCGCTCGCACCCTTTTCAGTTCACCCATTTTTTCACCATTATTTGAGACCTATTCCATTGGATTCATCTCTTCTCCCTTATCACTTTTATCCATATCATTTTTCTGCAAAAATTTCTGACCCCGCCCGCTCCCTTTTCAGTTCACTCGTCATCATGGCCCATACCCATAACCAAGAACTAGAGTCTCGCTTCAACACCCTGCAATCTGGTTTACTTGAGACCCAACAATAAGTGCAACAACTCAGTGCTACTATTGCCTCACGTGATGCCTCCATGAATGCATCCGTAAATGTAGTCGTGCAGTCCGCAATGGCGGAAGTCAAACATGAACTGACCACCCAGCTTGAATCTGTCTTTTCCGCACTCTGCACCAAACTCAAGCTCCCTACTGATGACTCTTTTCTTGATGCACATAAAAAGAATGAAGGTGAAACTTCTTCCCATTCCTTTCAACCCCATCGCTTTCAAAGGGATATAAGCCTTCCGCGGGTGGATGTAACCAAATTTGATGGATCAGACCCCACTGATTGGGTCACACAAATGGAACATTATTTCTCTCTCTACAACATTACAGATGACTTGGCCAAACTCAGGTATGGTGTTCTCCATCTCGATCCAGAACACTGGCAATGGTGGCAATGGAGAAAAACTTCCCATCAAGGGTATATTGCTTAGACCCAATTTTTTGCTGAGCTTTATGAACGCTTTGACACGGACACCAACCATTTGGGCCGTTTGACAAAATTGAAGCAATCAGGCACAGTTGAAGACTTCATAGCTGCATTTGAGCGTCTGGCTTTTCGAACAGAGGGCGTGACTGATGCTTTCTGTCGAGAGTGTTTTATCAGTGGCCTCAAGGAGGAGATTCGGGCCCATGTCCTCATGGATCGACCTACGACTTGGGTGGAGGCTACCAAAAAAGCTAAAGAAGCACAACAAATTGTTTCCTCTCAAAACCGCAAGCCTTCCTTTATCCCGCGCCCTAAACCAGTAAACCCCACTACTCCCTCAGCCCCATTAAAAATCCAAAAATTGACCAGGGCTGAAATGGATGAACGCCAATTCAAAGGCCTCTATTATAATTGTGATGACAAATATTTCCCAGGCCACAAATGTAAGGAACAAAAGCTCTTTATGACCATCCCTGAAGATATTCAGGAAGAAGATGTGGACAACCCCCCTATGCCCGAGTCACCAGAAATTTCTGACATACACCCTCCCTCCGACCCTCCTGAAGAGGAACCCATCATTTCCCTCAATTCTCTCACCAACTTCTCTACCCCCCAAACTCAAGCTAATCGGTTACATCAAGCAGCGAAAGGTCATCATCTTGGTTGATAGTGGCAGCACCCACAATTTTGATAGTGGCCGTGACATTCTCGAAGTTTTCGGTACATTTTTGTGCAAACTTTGTAGAAAATGGTTGTAGATATGAGTTCCTCTCAGAAAAACACCCAATTTGAAAAACAAAATCGTCTGAAACGGAGTCCGGAAGGTCAAGATATTGAAGTTTTAAAATCTGTAATTTTCAGGGTTTTTTCCGCGTACGGCGACACGATTTGTTTTTATTTTTGTAGCAGATGGAGGCCGAATTTTCTCAAAAAAATTACATATCTGAGTTCCTCTCACAATTTCACCCAATTTCAAAAAAAAAAAATCAGCCGAAACGGAGTCCGGGAAGTGAAGTTATGAGCATTTTAACTTCAGCAATTTTTTAGGGTTTTTCCAGAAAAAGCCACGATTTTCTGCCATAACTTATTGGGTCTATTTTTGGTTTTTTTTCATGACGGTTGATGAACTAAAGAGTTCATACGGTGCTCATATGGATATTTCTTCTCAAAACCTAAAAGAAATTCTTGAATCATTCAAAGCCCAATTGTTTCACACATTGGATGGCAGCTTGGATGCATTTGTACATGGCCTCACAGACAACCTCACAGACAACCTCACATACGGCCTCAATGATAGTTTTCATAGTATTCAAGATTCATTGAATAACATGCAGGAGAGATTTCTTATGGAGGGCCTCATGGATGAATATAATCAAGAAATATATGCTTGGTATGATTTTGAGGAAGATTGTGATGATTGGTATATGGATAGTTGTCATTTCTGGGATGACAACCAATTTCATATTTTATTTGATGACTCTACTCCACCTTCTGTAGAGAACATCAAAGTCTCACATCAGGAGCTAGTTACCAGCGTTCAGTCTACAGTGGTATTATTCATTCCAGATTCTTCTATGACCCTTTTCCACTATGTGGATGGATCTTCTTATTTGGATCCACATGATAGGTGTCAGTATTTGGAGCATCAATTGGAGTTGGTTATTGTGTTCCAAAATCTTCCATGGGGAGTTCACATGAGCACTTGGACATGGGACCCGGGCTTACAATGGTGGTTGGACTACTTCAGCATGGTGGATTTCCTTTCTACATGGGACCTTGGTTCTTCATTCTTCTTCAACATTATGGTCCACAATTATCCATGGGACCCTGGTATATGGTTGTACATCAAGCATTGAGGACAACTCTTTCATAAGGGGGATGGAATGTAAGGTAGCTAGAGAGGTAGTGGGGGGGCCCAGAGGGCCCATAGTGATAATAGTGGAAGTCATTCAATGTAAGGTGGGCTAGATCCACTATATTATTAAATAAGGCCCACTATGGTAGTTAGATATAATTAATGTAAGAGGGCTTCTTAGAAGGTTCTACTTCTAGAAGATTCCTCCTCTAGAATGTTCTTAGGAGATGATAGTACTATATAAAGGGGTTCAAGCAATGTAATGAGACATGAAGATAATTATTGTATTTGGAGCTAAAGCTCATTAGGAGGTTGCCCCCTCGAAGAGGCAAGTGAACAGGAGAGGATCCCTTCCATAATAGGATCCATTGTATGGTGTTGCCCTACCTCAAGGGTTTGGTAATAATAAAGTGTGGTTTCTTCTATCTGGCTTGTGGATCTATTGCATATTCAGTATTTGTGGTGATTATATTTGTATATCTATCTTGGTTCTTAACATACTTTGAATACAAAACAAAGGAAATCAAATGCCATCATTTTTTTCATGTCGTTTGATGAAATACAGGAGAAGTTGGATAATACTTGGAGAATACCACTAGAAGTGGTGAGGGAAAACCAAGGAATAAAAAAATTTCAGGTTGCAAGGCATAATATATGGATTGAAGCTAAGAGGGATCTGAAGAAGGAATTGTTACAACTGAGGTAATGTGTAACAGGTGAAGAAGTGAAATGGACATGAAGGATTGGCCTTATGAATGGAATATACCAGTGGTTTCAAAGAAGGTACCAAAAGGTAAGAAACAAGCAGAAGATGGCCCTTCACAGAAGTCAAATAGTCCAAAAGTGGATACAAGAAAGGAAACAGGGGGAAGCACCACAATGATAAAGACAACGCATAAAAACCATATACCCAAGCCTTCAGTGTAGAAGGAGTGCACAGTGGAAACAAATAGAGGAGCACATAAGGATACAAATGTTCCTACGCAGGAGGAACTAGGAGGAGGAGATATCCCTAATATAAAGATACCAGTGACAACTGCACAGACAGAGAATTTACCACTGAATAGGAAAGTATTGTAGACAATAGGGAAATCCAAGAAGATGAAGGTGCACAAGGGTGTCCCTAAATTTACAATCACGGAAGATGATAAAAATTTAGTCGCAGAGAGAGTACAGGATCGCAGACAAAAAGTGTGGGATGATGCAAAGAAAGAAAGAGAGGAGATAGTCAAGAAATTGACAGAAGTTAAGGATGCATTGGAGAAATTACAACTCACTAAAATGCAGTAGAAAGAACAGATGCAACAATAACAAACTTCTTAGTAGAGAGCAGTCCCAGCACAGGAAACAATACAAATTATAACGATGGGGAATGACAATTTTTTTATCACGCGAGAGTTAGACAAGAAAGAAGGAGTAAACACTACAGTGAAGGAACTCAAGAAGAGGAAGAAAGTGATGAGAATATTAGACAGGTTGAAGAGTGCACGAGAATTGAAGAATCTTTCGGAAGAGTTGAAGACCATACAAGAAAAAAAGCAGTCAAGGTAAGTGCAGTTGAAGCCATTAAAAGAAGGCGTAAAAAATGCTGAAAGATATTGACGTAGAAAAAGGATAGATTGAGAAAGTTAGATTGGAATGTGAAGAACTATTGAAGGAGTATATTATTGCACAAACTATGGAGACTGTAGCAAAAAAGAGAACACAAGTGAAGTCTCAAGTTGAACAAATTTCAGGTAGATTCTAGGAGCTAGATAATTCAGTGTAGGATGCACAAACTACATGAGTGCCTTAGGACGAGCCACAGGTGAGTGTTGGGGACCTGTTGGCGTAGTCCATTTTGGGGAAAAGCGTAGTAAACAAGGAATATATTTATAAAAAGGATCAAAAAAGGATATCGCATCAGAAAATAGGGAAAAGCAATGTGAGAAAGAAGGAAAGTCAAAGGCAGAAAGAAGGACACAGAGCGACAAGGAAAACGGTTGGATTGTGGATCAACCGTGCCCATGAAGTTAGAATGTGGAAAAACCTAATCCACCTTTGGTTAGTGGCTTAGGGTTTTTTTCATTGATTGTAATTGGTTTTTAACCCACTTTTGTAGTATAAATATGTATTGTAAGATCTAAGAAGATAAATTTTTTAGCAAGATGAGAGTTGCTAGTTAGAATTGTTGAGTTATTGTTTTGATGAGCTTTGAGTCAGTTTTGGAGACATAGTTATGGATTGTAATTGAGGGTAAGTTCGCAATATATGGAGCTTGGTGTGACCTTTTCAGCCTCACCATATACCTGTTCATATCATATGCACTTATGATGTAATGCACACAGCGCAATAATATAATGAAGAATAATAAAAGAGAAAAGAATGCCAGATCTTTGTGGATGTATCCCAAGGTAGTGAACCATGGTAAAACCTTGTTTTTCTGTGTGGAATGTGTGATTTATTTCTTGCAGTTACTTAGTTATGATGAATGAATGCATCTGGTAGAAGTAAAATGCAACGCACACTAGAATAATCATGATATTTTATGTAGAATGAACATTAATGAATGAGCATGGTTAAATAATGGTAGATCTATTGTATTTTGAGGTAGAAATCATGTCTGACATCCCCACCACAACATATCTTCCATGATTTCATACATCTGGGTCCTTCAGTCACCCATAAATCCATCTCGAGTGAGACTTCATTGTGCACTATGTGTACAATGTTTCCTTCTGGTCTCCAAAAGGGTCGATGGTTTCCAGGGTTTTGTTGGAAAGCTAAAGTAGAACCCGGGTCAGACCAAACATCAAACACTTTGATAATTGTTTATGGGTTGATAATCACCATAGTAAGTTGATGCCACATTTGCAGTATCTAAAATTGAACCAAAACTTTAAAGGTTGTAGAAGGATCATGGTAGTCAAGAAAAGTGTTAGTAGTAAATTCACCCAACTATTCTTAGTAAATCGACCTAGCAATTCATAGTAAATGCACCTAGCATCAAAGAGTTAATAAAACATGTATGGAACAACCATGATTTAATCCAAGTGATTACACATGAATTATTTAAATTTCTTATTTGTAAATTGATTTTTAACTTGACAAATAATACAAAATATTTAACCTGCACCCTACTAAATTATATTACATTACCATTCCTATATATATATATATATATATAACATCAAAAATAAAAATAAACAAGGCACTTAGAAATCATACCGATTACTAAAGTAGGTGATTAATGAAGTGTTTTATAGTTTTGAAGAGGTTGGTGTAAAGTTAGGGGATCGTTGTAATGTTTATTCAATTTTTTTATTAAGTACATAACTAGGAACCTTAAATGTGAGTCCAAACCTCACCAAGGAAGTGGTATGAATTGCAGAGGCGCAACGGGAAGAAATCATGACCAAGATTTTATATGTCAACGAAAATATACAACAAATATGGAGCTAATAAGGATCACAGGCCACTACGCAACAACATGAAAAGACACAGTGATTGCCTACATAGAAAGAAGGAGAGGAGACAGTGTATTTCCTAGTCCATGGTAGGGAGACATTTATGGTAATGCATCAAATGATCAGATTCAATTAGGAGACTACGCAGAAACCCTTGGAAGATGTGGGAAAAGTGGAAATGGTCATGGCACAAATACCTACCAAGGCCCTATATGGAGTCCAGGATAGTATCATGCAAGAAGTATAGTCCAGGGCCCATGTGGATGCAACAAACTTGGAGGTGGGTAGAGGAGTCGTTGAAATGATTCAAATCAAATGAAACCAACTGACCGCGGAGAATGAGGAGGAGAAATAAGTCACAAATAAATTAGAATAGGGATTAACAACAGTTTATGCTCACATTCCAGACAGTGCGCAAGCATCAGAGAAAAGCACATAGGAGAATATCAGCCAGATCTCACAGACAATGGACCAGTATAAGCAAGAGAATGAGGAGCTCAAGGAAAGGCTCAACCCTATGAATCCTCTCGAGGTCTGAGAACAGAGAAAAAAAGAATTTGCACTCCAAATAGCTGAGATGGAGAAACAAGCAAGGGAAATAGAAGAACTATTCGATAGATCCCTGCAGCTATGGACAACGATGGAATAAGATGAGAAGGTCCAATAGTGGGACCAAGAAGAGGATACAATCAATTTTTCCATACAATATATTAAACAAAGGCAGAAAAAAATGAGCATCACATAGTGCTTGAAGGGCACTCAAGACATGAAGAAATTGCAGACATAGTGGAAAGTAGTGTAGACGTAAAAGAAGGAAACACAAGCTGAATTGGAACCCCTCCAAGAACAAACAACACATATGATTATGCAATTGGAGGAAGAGAAGACAAGTAGAGAACAGGCACAAGCAGAGAGCACAACATTAATGCAGGAGGAGATAACAACGTAGATAGTAGAGGAGCTAACAACCAAAGCTACATAGATGAGCCACATGTCAGTGGGTTAGGGTTTTGGTCATTGATTTTAATGGGTTTTTAACCTACTTTTGTAGTATAAATATGTATTATAAGATCTGAGGAGATCAAGTTTTTAGTGAGTTGAGAGTTGCTAATTAGAACTGTTGAGCTATTGTTTTGATGAGTTTTGAGTCATTTTTGGAGACAAAGTTATGGATTGTAATCAAGGGTAAAGTTGCAAGATGTGGAGCTTGGTGTGACCTTATCATCCTCACCATATACATGTGTAACATCCCCTATCCCATCTTAGTGACATTACGGTGCTGAATACTTTTAAAAACAAAATTTACAGCCAAATAAATTAATTCATTTAGAATTAGATGATTTTCTGCAGCTTACAACTATGAATTAAAATCAATTTAGCTATTGTATACAACCACAAAATATATGCATCTACCCCATGCTAATAAAAAACATGAAATGGAGCTAAAAAAATCATTACAACAACATATAAATCACTTCCAAATACACAGAGTTCATGCATAGCTATTAAACACATAATTTAACATAACAACAAGATAAAACACCTATATTTTCACAACAATTGTCCAACCAACTACTTGGGACGGATGTTCCACCCAACCATACACTGACTATTCCAAATATCAACAGAAAATCACCCCCAAGCTGACGATATCAATCCACAAAAGAGGGTGGTCTCTCACAGTCCACCCACAGCTCATAAAACTCTCAACCCAACTGATATCCTTGTACATATATCTAATTTTTCCACCATCTCTCTTCCTCTTGACTTGTCCAACCCAAGGAATGTACCCCTTCACTGATCTTAGTCCCTTGGGAATCCCATTCACTTATCAGGGTCTATCCGGAACAAGCATCTAGGAATCTCTCGGATTGGAATTTAAGGGATACTGCTGCAAGAAAAATTATCAACAAACCAACAACAAAAACTTGTTGTTTTAGTGAAACTCACCCAGGAGTTCACTCTTCAGGAATTAAAACATGGATCTTCAGTTTTCTATCTTCTATTCACTCCAATTACGCTCCATTTTGATCTAGAATTCTCCCTCCATGGTTGCATCATCTTCAAGCTCTGTTTCTTTCTCTTTCCTTGGCTCTCATGCACAAAACTTGACTAACTAAGAATTATTGTCCCAACCCATACGAATTTCCTCTCTTTGGGTTGCCTTTATTGGCTCACACTCTTCCTCGAGATAATTGTACTCAACCCTCATGTGCCCAATAACTTTGGTATGTGACCACTCACACCCACCCTCTTACATGTATTCAATGATTGGCTTTGGGAACAATCAATCAGAAATGGGAAGGTTCATATACAAATAAAAAATTTAGGAAAATGGGTTAAATTAATATACATGGTTATTTCCCCCTTGGAACCCTCTTGGCCATTATCCTAGACAATCCCCTCTCTTGTAAATTAATTCATCCCCCATATCTTGTCCATGTCCCATTAGCAGCTATCATCACATTTTATTAATAAAACAAAGAAATACCATTCACATATTACATCACTTTGGACGTAGCCACACATTATATCTACATAATCATTAATTAAACTGGGGATTATAATGGGTATTTTACATTCCCCCTCCCCTACAATTGTGCATAGTCCTCAGTGCACTCTATGTTGATATACATATATGCAAATTTACATCACAATACTTAGAAAATAAAATTCTGCAATTTTAAAACTCCAACAACAACTCCAACCATAATCGCATGTTCCTTTCAACTTCCTAACCCAAGGAATGCAACATTCATTTATCAAGGATAACCCAAGGAATGCAACATTCATTTATCAAGGATAAACCAAGGGATGCACCATTCATTTATCAAGTCTATCCCATTGAAAGAGCCATTGTTTTATCAAGGTCCTAACGCAGTTAGCTAGGACTCTAAGATGTGGTTACAAAACTCTAGCTGCTCAAACTGGAGTCTTTCATTATGTTTTCTTTAAAATTGTCAAAATTTTGTGGGTATTTTTCCTTCATGTTCTCTTCATGCTCCCATGTAGCATCTTCAGGACCATAGAAATTCCATTTAACATTTACCAACCCTATGGCTTTGTTTCTGAGCACTTTGACTTTTTGGTCCAGGATGCGTACTGGTTCCACCCATAAATCCCCTTCGTGCTCCACCTGGATCACATTCCAATCAATTATGTGGTTAGGATCAAGCACAAATTTATTTAATAATGACACATTAAATACATTATGCACTCTCAGGGATGCAGGAAAAGTTAACATGTATGAAATTGGCCCTATCTTTTCTAATATTTCAAAAGGCCCACAATATCTTTCTGTTAGCTTCGGGTAGCTTCCTAATCTTAGAAAACTTCTCTTTTCCCTCACTTTCAAAAACACATGTTCTCCCACTTTAAAATCTCTGAAAACTTTGTTTATGTATGCATAACTTTTCTGCCTATCTTGGGCAGCCTTCAAATTCTGCTTTATATTTTCCATCTGATCTTCCATTTCTTTTAACAATTCTAGCCTAACAACTGCTCTGTCTATTGGATTATCCCAACTCACTAGTGTGTTACATTTTATGCATACAATGCCTCAAATGGACTCATTTTCAATGAGACCTAATACCCATTGTTGTAGGAAAATTCAACTAAATGAATATAATCTTCCCACTTTGATGGCTAATCCATCACATACATTCTAAGAATGTCCTCAATTATCTTGTTAGTCATTTTTTTTTTCCCATCTGACTATGGATGATATGCAGTACTAAGATTTAAATTTGTTCCAAATCCTTTGAATAAACCTTTCCAAAAATTAGATGTAAACTTTGGATCTCTCTCTGAAATTATTTCCTTGGGCACTCCATGTAGCCTAGCAACTTCTCTCATATAATTTTTTTCAATATGTGCTTCCTTGTATGTAGTCTTTAATGGAATAAAATGTGTTTCTTTAGTCAATTTATCCACCACCACCATGATGGAATGATGTTTCTTCATTGTCATGGGTATCTTAGTAATAAAATCAACTGTAACTACTTCCCACTTCCATTCCGGAATGGGAAATGGTTGTATCAAACTTGTTGGGAGTTTATGTTATGTCTTTACCTTTTGGCATTCTAGACATTTGGCTATGTAATTAGCCACTTCTTTATTCATTCCTAGCCAAAACTATTGGCTTCTTACTGCTACAATTATTTTCTTATATCCCGGGTGCCCTACATATGGCACATTATGCATCTCCTTCAAAATTTAATTTTTCATCTCCCTGGAAATCAACACATATACCTTACATTTTCACATGAGAATTCCATCTTCTTTCAACTCATAATAATTAAATTTCTGCTTAAACTTACCTTGTTGTAATGTCTCTTTTATTTTCAAATAATTCTGATTTGAATTTTTTGTTGCAACAATTTTGTCTTTCAGATCTATCCTATACAAGTGAATGGCTGAAATATGCACTTCATGAGCTCTGTTGTTGAGTGCATCAGCCACTTGATTTTCCTTTCCCTTTTATATTCTTAATTTTGAAGTCATATTCACTCAAAAATTCCAGCCATCTAGTTTTCCTAGCATTTAGTGTTGGTTTTCCAAACAATTTCTTCAAACCACAATGGTTTGTCCTTAGCTTGAATTTCTTACCTATAAGGTAATGCCTCCACATTTTCAATGCATGTACAATCGTTGCTAACTTCAAGTCATGTGTAGTATAATTCATTTCATGCTCTTTTAATTTTCTAGAATCATAACATACCACATGATTATTTTGACTGAGAACTACACCAAGTCCTTCCTTGCATGCATCGGTGCACACAACAAAATATTTGTTTGGATCTGCAATCTTCAATATTGGAGCACTTGTCAATATTCCCTTCAACTATTGAAAACTCTCTTCACACTTGAAATTTCATTCAATTTTTACTCCCTTCTTTTGAAACAAAGTTATTGGACTTGAAATCTTTGAAAATCCTTTTATGAATCTTCGGTAATAACCAGAAAGACCCATGAATGATCTGACCTATGTCACATTTTTTGGCACTAGCCATCCTCTAATGGCCTCTATCTTCTCAGGATCAAATTATATTCCTGCTGCTCAAATTATATGCCCCAAGTAGTGATTTTTCTTTTGATAAAAGATGCACTTACTTAGATTAGCATATAATTTATGTTATCTTAAAACTTGCAATACCATTCTTAAATGATTCTCATGTTCCTCTTTTGATTTAGAGTAGACGAGGATATCATCTAGGAACATAATTACAAACTTCTCTAGGTACTCCCTAAACACTCCATTTATCAAACACATAAAAATTGTTGGGGCATTGGATAAACCAAATGGAACTACCATGAATTCATAATGCCCATATCTTGTTCTAAATGTTGTCTTGTTGATGTATTCTTCCTTTATCCTTACTTGATGATAGTCTGCTCTCAATTCAATCTTCAAAAATATTCTTGCATCTTTCGACTAATCTAACAAATAATTAATTCTTGGCAAATGATACTTATTCTTTATGGTAACCTTATTAAGTTGCATTAAATCAATACACAGCCTTAAGGTTCCATCCTTCTTCTTTACAAAAAGAACCAGGGCTCCCCAAGGTGACACACTTGGGCGTATATATCCCTTCTTAAAAATTTCTTCAAGTTGAATATGTAACTCTTTTAGTTCTAGTGTGCACATTATGTAAGGTGTCTTAGACACTTGGGAAGCTCTTGGCACCAAATTGATAGAGAAATCAATGTCTCTCTTTGGTGGAAATCCTGGAATTTCTCTAAAATCATCTTTAAAATCTCTCAAGACTGGATGGTCTTCAATGATTGCCACTTTGTCTTTGGTTTTCGCCTCCATATGGGTTGCAAACATCTGACATCCGTTATTGAAAATCTTCTTTAACTGCGCAGCTGAAATATCTCTAACAACTACAACTCTTGGAATGCCTTGAATCTTTCCTTTCTTCCCTTCCTCATAAAGACATGTGATCGTCTTGTTGTAACAATCTAGGACAACATGATGTTTTTCCAATCCATGCAAATTAGACAATCATAGGAACCCAATGGTATGATGTTTACATCTACCTTCGTGTTGATTATGTTCATGTATATTTGACAATCTTTAACCAACTCATTGATCTTTCTCTTGGCCCTCGTGGCTAACTGAACTAACCAAGATTTATTGTGATTTCTACTTTGCAATTGAAATCTTTCAGCAATGTTAGCATTTATGTAACTATGGATAGCTCCATAATTAATCAAAATTGTAATGGGTTGGTTATCAATCTTACCTTCCACTTCAATCATGGGGGATTGATATTTTTCCTCCTTGTTGTCCAAGGCTGCATAAATCCTTAGCATTCTTCCTCCCATGTCTTCCATTGTTTCAACCTCTTGAATTTTGTGGGCATTCCTCATTCTTTCTCCTTTGTGAGGGTAGTCCATATATAAGTGATCCCCCTCAGATCCCCAACATTGAACAGGTTGTTTCCTTGGTCTTTTCCCAAATGAATCTGCATTATTTTGATCACTTTGGGTTTCCTGGCCTTGCTTATTTTCTTGAGAGTTATTATTGAAAAAGGTTGGTTTAAAACTTTTCTGCCTTTGATCCTTTTTCCATTTCATCTTGTCATTCCAAGCCTTTTGTAAAAATGGCCTTCCTTTTCTTTATTCATAAAGATGTTTTTTCTCTCCTTATGGTTTCCTTCAAGGTATTGGGATTATCATATTGTATCTTGTCACTATAGAAGTAGGGTAATCCACTTAGAAACCTTTGTATTTTGACTTTTGCATCCTTGATGAAGTCAACATACTTCAACAATTCAAAGAACCGCTTCTCATATTCCTCCATTGTCATGGTTACCAACTTGAGTTCAAAGAACTCTTTCATTTTTCTTTCATAATAATTCTCAGAATAATATTTCTCTTGGAAATATCCTTTGAAATGCCTCCATGAGATCCTTTTCTCATCAAGGTTCTTGGCTTTCTTAAGTTGATCCCACCACATGGCTTCCTTCCCTTGAAAGTGATAGGTGTAAATTTTGGCTTCTACCCGGGATGGGTAATCATACAGCTAAAAATATTTATTCATTTCCAATAGCTAGGCCTCTGCTTCTTCTCATTTCATGTGTTCACCATTGAAAGTAGGTGGCTTGATTTTTCTGAGTTCACCTTGCAAGACGTATACCTCGGGCCTTATTCTTTTCCTTCGAAGATTAGATACACTTGGGTCACTTCCTAGTCTTGAACTTGCATCAGTTATTCTAGTGGACTGAATTGGATAATGATGGTGTCTTCTCATTCTTCTTGACTACCTATCGTTTCCATGATCATCCCTTTTTCGATGGGATCTAGATGTCAATACTTGTCTATCACTAGTTGTTTGTTTAGTGCCAGAATCTTTGTTAACTTGCTTATGCAACATGTTCAATCTATGATGTATCTCTTCCCGAGACTTCATAATCCTTACATTATCATCTATGTATCTTTGCACTTTCCTATGTAGGCTTCTCATAGTGACAGGCTCTTGCCTATCTCTTCTTCCATTTCACTGTTTGAGCATTCCCCATGATGACATGCAAACCTTTGATATCTTCCTCATGGCTATAAGATCCTTGACGATCTTCCATAAATCCAGTCCTCATATAAGAAATAAATTTTCTTTCTGTACCTCTAATTTTGCAAGAAATTTGCATATAATAATTATTGTTAGAACATCCATATTGAAAAACATTTCATTAATTAGAATACATGATGTTTCCTCATCAATTTATGAAGGACACATTGCATCTATTCACACTATGATTCCCTAGATGCATTCCTCTCTGAAACATATTTCCAATGTCCATACTCATTCCCCAATCCAATCTCTGATATGGAAGTTATGGCTTCTTGAAAAAGCCACTTTCACCACTTTCTATGTATTTCCTTTATTTTTTCCATTTTACTAAAATGCCAACTTTTGTCAAATGCAAAAGAGAATATGTCAGGAACTGGAGAAATTTTTTATGATATATAGATAAATATAACAATAGGGAATCCATAACAACTCTCAGAGTTTTAATCTAATGTTCCAGTCAAAAACTACATCAATCTAAAATCTACAACTTTGTTTATTTTCACTCCTTTTTCCAGGCTTAGAATTTTTAACAGAACTGTCTATCTCTCAATTTGTGCATTTCTGGAAAACTTTCACAAAATCAAAGTTGTTTGTCTTGATGAGTATATAAAAAGTTTACTATGTAAAATTTTCCAATTTTGTGATCTAGGGTCACTTTTCCTTCTCTGAAAATCTCAAAAATCCCCAAAAAGTGGCCTAGAATAGTGTAGTTTGGCCTATTTCAGTGCCCCCATTTCACTCCCCATAGATTTATTTAGTTCCTTCATAGGTTATTTATGTGTCTACTTTTTGGATTCTCCTCGAGAGTTTCGACTTAATCTGGGATTTTTTCAATGATCTAGACCCAGATATTTAAAAAACATTACTTTGCAATTTCTATCAAATTCAAGTAGAATTGGACAAGGGTCCTCTCTGGAGATTTTTTAGACCTTGAATCTTCAGAAGAAAACCCATAAGTTTCATCTCAATCTGATGTAATTTTCTCTATTTATGGAGAAAATAAGAAAATGGCTCCAACCTATGTGCAATATGCACCATTGATCTCAGTTCGAAAGCAATCTAGGCCATTGATATATTCTTTATGGGGCATTGGAAATCAACGTTCTCCTGTGGCATGCACAATACTTCCCCAAACTGTCTACCTGACCGTTAGTCAACAACCCAACTCCCTGACAATCGATTTGCACACAAATCCAAACTAGTCGATCTAGTCGTCGGTCGTTGGCAACTTTTGTTGGTGAATGGAACCCTAAACAAATCTGGTCGATGCCTGACCATCCTCCCATCAGATATTAGCAATCCCTGATGGTCATCGAATACACTTTCCCAAATCAACCAATTTGATCATCAGCCATCGACTACCTCGGTTGGCTGATGTGGCATGACACATGGATGCTGACATGGCATGACACATCATCCTGAAGTGTCAAATTGGGTGACATGGCATGTCATATGGATGTTGATGTGTCATGACACATGTTTGATGACATCATAATCCTCTTTCCCCCATAGACCATTGGTCAATTCTCTTAATCAACCAAACATTTTTGTCGAATTAGCCAACGCTTGACCATAGACGCATCAGACATCGACAACTTCTCTTACCCAATTTGAAATACGTCGCTAAACTTGGTCGAAATTCATCCATTGACTATCATCATTCAAATATGTCTTATGGTCGAACCAAACTCTTCACCATTTTGGTTGATTTGATCATCAACCATCGACGATTTCTCTTGGTGAACTTTAACACTTAGAAAAAATTTCAATTTTTCTCTAATTGATCTAGATCATCGATTTTATCCCTTTCATAACCCTCGATTTAATCCTAGTATTGGATCCCATCAACCTTTCAAATATTTGAATCCTTTTAAATTTTTAAATTTATCACAATAAATCTCAGTCGTCAATCACGAGATCCAACGCGATCTCAGTCGTCGATTTCTACAAACTTCATGTAACTCTATAGGTGGCCATTAAAACTCGAATTTTGATCATTCCAGATCAAATTTTGATTTGCAAGTTCACCGATCTACTCCATTAACCATTTCAAACTGTCTGAAGTCATTAATACTCGGATTTCACTCATGGAATTGGGGATTTTTCTCTAAAATATCCATTTTCCCCCCAAATCGGTCACAGATAAAATTTGCAATAGTGAATTTCACCAATTCACTCTGGTTCAAGCCCATATAAGCCCGATGTTTGAACCAAAGATATGATACCATAATGTAACTTCCCCAAGCCCATATAAGCGATATTACGATACAAAATACTTTTAAAAAAAAAAATTACAGCCAAATAAATTAATTCATTTACAATTAGTTGATTTCCTGTAGCTTACAAATACGAATTAAAATCGATTTAGCTACTCTCTACAACCATAAAATAGATGCATCTACCCCATGTTAATAAAAAACATGAAATGCAACTAAAAAACTCATTACAACAACATATAAATCACTTCTAAATACACAGAGTTCATGCACAACAATTAAACACATAATTTAACATAGCAGCAAGATAAATCACGTATGTTTTCACAACAGCTATGCAACCAGTTTCTTGGGACAAAAATTCCACCCAACCATAGACTGGTTGTTCCAAATCTCAAAATATAGTCACCCCCGAGCTGAGGCTATCAATCCACAAAAGAGGGTGGTCTCTCACAGTCCACTCACAACTCATAAAACTCTCAACCCAATTGTTATCCTCCTATAGCTATCTTGTTTTTCCACCAGCTCTCTTCCTCCTGACCTCTCCAACCCAAGGTATGTACCCCTTCACCTATCTCAATCCCTCGAATGTCCCATTCATTTATCAACATCTCTCTAGCATAGGCAGCTAGGAATCTCTCAGCTGGGAACTCAAAGGAAACTGTTGCTAGAAAAACTATCAGCAAACCAACAACAAACACTTGTTGTTTTAGTGAAACTCACCTAGGATTTCACTCTTCAAGATGGAAAACCTGGCTCTTCAATTTTCCATCTCCCATTCACTCCAATTAAGCTCCATTTTTCTCTAGAATTCACCCTTCATGGTTGTATCAGCTTCAAGCTCTGTTTGTTTCTCTCTCCTTCGCTCTCATGCACAAAACTTGACTAACTAAAAATTGTTGTCCCAACCCATACAAATTTCCTCTCTTTGGATTGTCTTTCTTGAATCAAGACCTTCCCCAAGATGATTGTACTCAACCCCCATGTGCCCAATAAATTTTGGATGTGACCACTCACACCCACCCTCCTACATAAATTCAATGATTGGATTTGGGTACACTCAATCAGAAATGGGAAGGTTCATATACAAATACCAAATTTATGAAAATGGGTTAAATTAATATACATGGATATCCCCTTGGAACCTTCTTGGCCATTATCCTAGACACTCCCCTCTCTTGTGGATTAATTCATTCCCCATTTCTTGCCCATTTCCCCTTAGCAACTGACATCACATTTTATTAATAAAACAAAGAAATATAATTCACATATTACATCGCTTTGGTTGTATCCATACATTATATCTACATAATCATTAATTAAATTGGGGAATATAATGGGGATGTTACAACATGTGCATCTCATATGCACTTATGATGTAATGCATGCATCGCAATAATATGATGAAGAATAATAAAAGAGTGAAGAATGCTAGATCTTTGTGAACGTAGCCTGGGGGGTGAACCACGGTAAAACCTTGTGTTTTTGTGTGGAATGTGTGATTTATTTCTTGGAGTTACTTAGTTATGATGAACGAATGAATATGGTAGAAGTAAAATGCAGCGTGCACTAGAATATTCATGATATTTTATGTATAATAAACTTTAATGAATGAACATGGCTATAGAATAGTAGATCTATTGTATGTTGAGGTAGAAATCATGTCTGACATCCCCACAACAACCTCCCTTCCACGATAGCATACATCTGGGTCTTGCAGTCACCCACAAATCCATCTCAGGTGAGACTTCATTGTGCACTTTGTGCACAGTGTTGCATTCTAGTCTCCAGAAGAGTCGATGGTTTGTAGGGTTTTGTTGGAAACCTAAAGTAGAACCCAGGTCAACCCAAACATCCAAAAAATGGTTCTGTTATTGGATGGAACCCAGAAGAATAGTTTGGAAGGGACTAGTTGAGAAGGAAAGTGAAGAGAATGCAATAGTAGAAGGGGATGTTTAGACCATGGAATCCAACAAAATGGGAGATTGAAATATGGTTGGAAACAAAGGAGCTCAAGTTTATGCAAAAAGACAATATATGTTCCAATTATACACCACACCGATATTTGGAAAGGTATGTATTCACTGATCTTCATGAGAAATTTTTCTATTATTTTCCAGAGTTGTTGCGGGAGTGGATATTGATATTGGAGGATAATCATCCCATTAACCAGATAATACCAATAGAGTGGACTACTAAGAACATTGTGTGTCTATAAAGAAGCAATAATAATTTCATGAGCGCAGTCGATTTCTAGATGGATAACATCATTGCAAGATTTATTATTGAGTTTGCAGTCGATACTGCGAAGTCATATACAGTTGCAGAGAAAGAGTTTTTGAAGGGACCAAGAGGAAGGTATATTATATCACTTTATACGTTGATCAATATTTTATTACATGATAAAGGTGTGATGACAATGGATTCATACAACTAAATAACTCTGTGCACATGGGGAGACTGGGGGAAGCACCAAGGATGATCTGAGAAATGGAGAGGGATCTGGGGAGAGGCTAGAAGAAGGAAGCAATGGACCCCATTATGATGGATGAAGAACAAACCAAGTAAATAATGGATAGAGTGGGAATGACATGCAACAGAAGACCCTACCAGTATAGGATTAATATAAAGAAGAGAGTAGTATCCGAGCAGGAGGGCTTGGAAAGTGATGAGGAAGAGGTATAGGATCTTTGTTCTACGGGGAAAATTGAGGAAATTTTGTGCACAACATATGATAGAAAAACTAGAGGTCAAGGGTCCAACGCAGAAGAAGTCTCTCAATTCCAGATCGAATTAGTGTGGAACCCACAAGCCCATGTGTAACTAAGATATCAGAAAAGAAGGAATCATTTAGACAACTAGAAATCAGTAGCAGAAGGATTTTAGTAGGTCAAGGGTCTAGTGAAAATTCAAGTGGAAGTACAAATTCAGCTAGCAGTAGTGAGTTATTTACACTTTGTGGAGGTGGTAATACAACAAAATTTACAATGGCCGGAGAAGATCCAACTATTCGGTTACCAGAGTTTCATGGAGAAGGGTCGGAGGACCCAAAGAATCATTTATTTATTTGTGAAAAGATTTAGGAAGCTAAGAAGATCACAGATGAGGAAGAAAAAGTGGTGTATCTTGCAATTACATTCATAAACTGTGCATTAGACTGGTATATGAGCCTCATAGTAAACAGTCCACAAGGAGCACCTACAACTGTTGTAGATATAAAGAAGCAATTAATCAATGAGTTCTAGCAACCAAGTTCAAAATATCAATACATGAATGATATGATAGAGATCAAATAGAATCCAAGAGAGTTAGTGTGGGAGCTTGACCAAAAGTTCAATCGATTGAAAGGTAAGTTGAAATAACCCATCATAGATATGCAGCATAGACACCTATTTGTTAATTCATTGCTGCCACATTTTAAGTACCCATTGAGGCAACAAAAGTTCCAGACTCGGGATGAGGCTCTGCAAGAAGCCTTAAAATTGGAGGAGAATCAATAAAAACATTCAGATCCATTTGCAGAAGAGATGAGAGTGGATCTCAAGAATCTAACATTTCAGTTGAATCAGAACAAAGGTAAGGAAAAGAGGGAAGTTGTCTAGTGTACATTATGCAGAATAGAAGGACATCATAAGAATGAGTGCCCAACATTTGCGCATTACTTGGGAGAAGGACTACCAAATCTCTTACCTAAAGGAGGACCATGATGTGAAATATGTAAGACACATGGAGATGATCCCTATCATTGTCCATGATGCAAAAGTACCAAATAGTTCCTAAGAGTACATTCTATAATTTCTACAAGTCTATAGGACATGAGGACAAGGATTGTCGAACTTTGGAAATGATGAAGGAAAGGACTTCATATTTTGATAGGATGTAGGTTGAACTAACGATAGGTCCACTTGTGTAGCAGTATAATAATGCACAGTAGTAGTTTATAGTGCCACTGCAGTATAATAATAATGCACAGTAGCAATTTATAGTGCCTCCAGATCATGATACCAAAGACTGTCCTACACTTATGACAAAGATACAGGAAAAAAGGAATCAGAACAATCAAAAGGTCCAATGGATTGCTACATATAATAGAGGTGATGGGAAAAAGATCAATATAGTTACTAGAGGAGGAACCAAAATAGGAGCAGATGCAACAAATCAAGATCAGAACTAGTACTAATGGGTCAGAAAGAATGCAACACCTGGACAACATTTTCAGGCATGGAAGGAAAATGAGACATTCAAGTAAGCTAGACAAGAGATTTTGCAGGAGAATATTGCTTATACTTCAAGTACAAAGCCAAGAGATGATGTACCAGTTTATGATATACATCATTTATTTTTTCATACCAACATAGATCAGTCCTCAGAACAACTAAGAAATTTAAGAAACTTTATGGTGTCTTTTTTGAAGTTGTTAAATGATAAAACATCTCTACAAGTGTTACAAAGTCTGTTAGAAAAGTGAAATTATGGAGAAGAGATCAAACTAGAACAAAAGAAAGTCAATCAGGTCCGTAAGAAGACAAGAACAAATAGGGAATTCAGATTGAATGCAAACATTGGAGACTTCAATATGGGTGACATTATATTATATTTGGGGTTTAAGGTAAACGTTATGCCTAAGAAGACATGGGAAGCCATGGAGGAACCTACACTAGGTTATTCACCTATTCAGTTGAAGATAGAAAATCAACGTAGAGTGGTACCAATTGGTAGATTGAAATGCATACCAGTGGATTTAGATGGTGTGTGCCCTATGGAAGACTTTGAGGTGATTGATATAGTGGATAACACTCAACCTTATCCAACATTATTGGGACTGGATTGGGCATTTGACAACTAGGCCATCATCAACTTGAATAACAAGAAAATGATTTTTGAATCAGGAAAGTACAAAGTTATAGCACCATTATATCCTTCAAAAGGTGGAAGATATGTTGAACCTGCGATAGACAACTTTATCACAAATGAGGTAAACCAATTTTATAGAACTATCGTGCGCAAGGAAGATTACATTAACCCAACATCATATGGAATAGTTGGAGAAGCATTAATTCTTGTGCTTCGGACTCTGATACAGGAATGGAGAATTGGAAACAACGATTACATGAGATATCTACCAGAATATGTGCAAGAATGAAGTGCATTGAGATGCACTGGCTCAGAGGTAAGAGAACCTCTAACCTTTTTATGGTCAAAATGATTTGGAATAATTTTTAAGAAATTTTGAGTTAGATTTTCTAGAAAATCAAAGGTTATTAGTTTTAGATCTTGCATTGAAAGTAACACCTACACGTTGGTGGGGTAATCACAAAGGAATGACCAATGACTAGTATCAATCTAAGAGGTTACTACGCATTATATTTGGTGTAGAACAAGAGAATAAATATCTAGAGAAATATGATGGAATAACACAACCCAGAGAACATATAGACAGATATATAATTCAATGGATATTGGTACCACGATAGGAATGGCCACATCATTTCATTCATACATTAGAAGGCATCCCAAGAAATTGGTATATAGAGATGGAACTGCGTAGAGGAACTGCTAGTTGGGAAGAGTTGAAGTAGAACTTTGTTGTTATATTTACATTTGAACATGAGAATCCAATGATGGATGCAACACTAAATTTAGTAAATGAGAATATCTTTGAAGAACCTGAAGTTGAAATTGTCACAACTTATCAGAATCAAAATAGATGGACAGTCGGAAAGTTACTACATTGTTACCACATCGTAGAAGATGATCGAGCAGAAGAAGACTTGCGTGATATTCAGATAACATAAGTTGAATGGGAAAGAGAAGTAGAAGGCCCACAGTTATTGTCAGAAGAATTTGTTGCACCACTGACGATAAAGAAAGTCAATATTGGAATAGAACAGAATCTGAAGATTGCAAGTATTAGTGACTATTGGGATAACCAGACAGTGGAAAGAATAACAGAGCTATTGTGCAAGTATAGTGATATATTTCCAACAACAATTTCATAGATGAAAGGGGTAGCAGGAGAACTTGGGGAAATGAATGCTCATCTACAAATAGATGCCAGACCAATAAGATAGAGACCCTATAGGTTGAATCTAGTATATAAACACAAAGTTAAGGAAGAGATTGATAAGATGTTAGAGGCTGGTATATAGAACCTGTTGAAGAATCTGAGTGGATTATCCTTATGGTAGTTCAGGAAAAGAAGCAAGGGGAAATAAGGATCTATGTAGACTTGAGGAAGTTTAACGATTCATGTATGCATGATCCCTTCCCTACTCCATTTACAGATGAAGTATTGGAGAATGTAGGAGGACAAGAAGCATACTCCTTTACTGATGTATTTTCAGGGTATCACCAGATCAGGATAGCACCAGAGGATCATCATAAGACTAATGTTTCCACATAATGGGGGTCATATCAGTACATTGTGATGCCTTTTGGATTGAAGAATGCCTCTTTTATTTTTTCAAGAGTAGTGGTCGTTGTGTTTAAGTATTTTATACATAAGTTCTTAGAAGGTTATCTAGATGATTTTTACAATATTTAGCTTATTGAAGGATCATGTTGAAGTTTTAATATCGATGATAGATAAGTGTAGAAAGTGCCAAATTTCGTTGAACATTAAGAAATGCATATTCAATGAACCATTTGGAATTTTTTAGAGGATGTGGTGTGTAAACAGGGCCTATTGGTTGATCCTGTGAAGATTTTTTTCATTGTTAATTTACCACCACCGAAGTCAGTGTGTCAGTTAAGAGATACACTTTGTCATACAAGCTATTATAGGAAGTTCATAAGGGGCTATGAAAATATTACTACGCCCATGGAGAAATTGTTAAAGAAGGATATCAAGTTTCAATGGAATGAGTAGTGCCAACAAAGTTTGGACATATTGAAGGAGAAAATGGTGACAACACCAATTTTAGTGTTTCCAGATTGGTCAAAATAGTTCTATGTTCATGTGGATTCCTCTTCAATAACACTTGGAGTAGTACTAAAACAACCAGGAGAAGGTGATATTGATCACCCAATAACATTTGCAAAAAGGAAACTCTCAGATTAAGAGAAGAATTACAATACAAAAGAAAGAGAAGGTTTGGCTATGGTGTATGCATTGCATAAGTTTAGACATTATTTGTTAGGCCAACATTTTAAAATGTTCACAAATCACTTTGCTCTTATATATCTAGTCAACAAGCTAGTGTTGGGGGGGAGAATATGTAGATGTTTGTTATTATTTCAAGAATTCGATTTTGAAGTAGTTGTGAAACCTGGAACATTGAATGTAGGGCCAGATCATTTGTCTAGGATAACTAATGGAGAGGAACCAATAAAATTGGAGAAAAAATTTCCTAATGTACAACTCTTTCCAGTGCATATTGTTGATGAATACTTTGTTGATATCATTGAATTTTTGAGTATATGATTTTCCCCAAAGGAATATAATATTGCACAAAAGTAGAATTTGGTGGTTAGAGCTGCATATTACCAACTTATTGCAAGACACTTGTATAAATTAGGTGCAGACAATATTCTAAGCAGATGTGTCATGGAACATGAAAGTCCTATTATCTTGGTAGAAGCACATGAAGGAATAGTTGGAGGACAATATGCAGGGAAAAATATTGCGCAGAAGATATTGCATGCAAAACTATGATGGCCAACAGTTTCTAAAGATATAATTGTGATGTATGTCAAAGTGTAGGAAAGCCATCTAGGAGAGATGAGATTCCCCTTATACCTTAGGTAACTTTGAAAGTGTTTGATAAATGGGCAGTAGATTTTGTAGGTCTAATTAATCCACCAGCTTGAAGATCAAGAGCAAGGTATATCATTACAATGACAAAATATTTAACCATATGGGTTGAAGCAGCAATAGTAAAAGATTGGAATGCGGAAACTGCAATGCACTTCCTATTTGAACAAGTAATTACAAAATTTGGATGCCCTAGAATTCTGATGAGTGATCAAGGGACTCATTTTATATATAGTACCATCCAAGCAATGACTGAATAATTTGAGATACATCATCAGAAGAGAACTACATAACATATTGGAGAATTCCTTAACCAAAATTTTCAATGTAAACATGGATGATTGGGATTTGAAGATACCAATAGTGTTATGGGCCTATAGAACTACATGCAAGAAACTCATAGGGCATACACCTTTCATATTGGTGTATGGAAAAGACACAGTAATCCCTTTGGAATATTTGATACCTAGTTTGCACATTGCATCCATTACAAACATGATAGAAAGAGGCGCAGTACAAGAAAGATTGACTCAACTCATAGAAATAGAAGACGACGGGATTATAGATGGTTTTTATCAGGAAGTACAAAAAGAAAAGGAAAGAGCTTGGCATGATAGACTCATTAAGAAGAAAAAATTTAAGGAACGATATTTGGTTCTTCTTTATGATAGTAAATATTTACAACACCCAGACAAATTCAAGATGCATTGGCTAGGTCCATATGAGATAAAGGTTGTCACGGATGGAGGTGTTGTGCAGCTGTAGGATTTAGAAAGAAAGCATATTCAAGGATTGATGAATGGAAGTCAATGAAATTGTATAGGGATAGTCGAACTAGTAACCCTCAGTAGTTGCAGTGCAGAATATTAGAATTATACATAGTGTATATGGTAGGAGTTAAAAGAGAAAAACAAGGAAAAAATTGGAAAAACAAGAAAAAGACAAAATGATGCAATAGATATATAAGTGGTAGATAGGCAATTAGAGGATATAGCACGCAACAGACAGTAAGTGATATGGTAGAATAGGAATACAATGCACATCATAGAAATGTGACAAGACGAAAAACATAGTGCGTCGAGGTAGAGAATGGATGGAAATAGGAAAATCGATGATCGAAAAAGTGGGGTGTGATGGAGCATTTATGACACGGACTATAAAAGGAGAAATCGTGCACCACAAGATTCATTGTGACTTTGTTTGAATGAGATATAAGGAGTGAAATATTAGTGTGAGCAGGTGATTTCAAGTGAAGATTTAGAGCAACCTTATTCAGATTTAGCAGAATGGCGCCACCTAAGGTTGGAGCTCCCAATCAGACCACAAGAAAGACATGCGGTGCCAAGAGGTCGCCATAGGAGAAAGTTGTTACACATTATTTTGGTCACCCTAGTGATCCACTGACAACATGTGTTCATGTTCCCTGAAAAGATTAAAGAGTCTTTCTCCATGAGGAAAGTGATTTCCTTTCCTTTCTCAAAAACCATATCAAGGAAGGTCGTCATACCCTGCAAAATGCATGGGGTGCGATGATGTATGATCATTTCATCCTACCCTAGAGATGGACTGTTATGTCTCCACAGGATTCCATATGTATAGGGTGTGACAATGCTAAAAGCTAAGGAAAAGTCAAATTTCAGGAATTCTCTAGAAGGGCATCTTCTAGCAGGTGAGGTGGCCTTCGAACGGTTTGGATCTTACTCGCTTCTTTGATTTGGTGGGATCATCCTAATCACGTCACCCATCCTTATTTCCACCTATCTAAAGGAGGATCTCTCATGTAAAAGGATAAGGTTTAATAGGTTAATATTTGTATGGAGAGTTCTACTTCAAATTATTCTTGAGACCTTTTCTTTAGTTCTACAAGTTACATGGTGGATCTTCTTCATTCAAAGGCTTTGAAGAAAAGGTGTGTGTGTTAGTGAAAAGGGCCATGGAAAGGGGGACTTACAACATCAAGGCTTTGGTTATATTCTCCACTTTCTATTTAATATGATACAACAATATGTTTCTTTCCCATAAAATCATTCTTATTTTATTGTATGATTTCTTGATCACATACATAGGTTCCTGTTGAGTATACTTTATTTATTTCACTTTGTTGGCTTGTGTTCCTTTGCAGTTTAAATATTTCATGAGAATTGGAACGAAACAAGGGTGGAAATGGAAAGAGGAAACGACATTTAAAAGGTGTGGTGGTTTCTATCTCTTGTTAGATAGTAAACTCAATAGTTAAAGCCTAGGGAAAGTCTTATATTTTGTTCTGTTTTGTTCTAGTTTTGGGTGGAACTAGAGAGATATGTTTGTGTCCGCACTTACCAATTAGTCCAACAACAAAATTGGAAACCATACTAGGGATATGACTTGTTTTTGGTTTTTTGTCTCTTACTTTCCTTTAGCCCACCTTTAGTTAAATTCATTCTCTGAGTCTGTGGGTGATCAATCTAGACTCCCTGGGTCTGAAAGTTCAATTAGATTTTTTGTTTGTAGTCCAGTTTTTTCCTTAGTTACAGAGATCATCACACTGTGTTATATAGACAGAATATGATGATCCTCTAATGTCGCACTGTGCCAGTGCAGACCAAGGTGACGACATCGCACTATACCCGATTGGCAGCCTGCGACGACCCTAGATCATCGCACTGTGCTCCACTGTCACCTGCGACGATTCCTGTAGGAATGGTTGGGGAGAGCCATTTTTTATTTTTTCACCTAGTTTTGCCTCAATTCTCTGGGATGAACTTCTAATACCATTGTTTGAGTGATTTATGAGTTTAAAGCTTTCATTTGATTGGTTTTTAGAGATTGAAAGTTTTTCTTTGTAAATTTTTCAAGTTTTGCTTTTGATTTTTTGTCACAGGGATATAATCTTTGGATCTTGGTCCTAAGTGCTTGTTTGATGAAAGGTATTTAATTTGTTTGAATTTTTGGATTGTTTTCACTTTCCATATTGTTTATATATTGAGAAAAAAAAATTGTTTGCATTTGACAAAGAGTTTTCTTATATTTTTATTGTTGTCTGCATAGTGAGTTTGATTTGGGAACAAGGTAGTGAGTGTGTTAATTTTCTTGGATTACATTTTCTTCCTTGTCTTTCATCTCTGATCTAATTTGAGAAAGGAATAACTGAAAATCATTTTCTTTTTAGTAATTTTTAACAAGAAAATTATTGCATTCAAATATTTATAAGAGAAAATTGGAAAATTTTATAACTTTTGATTGTTTGGAATTTTGTTCATTCAAAAATTGAGAAATTGTGTTTCATAGATTTTGTAATTCAAAGTCATACATATAATCAGTTTCATCTCCATCTCATTTTTGAGTAAGCAACATCCTTTTTAAAATACATCATAATATTAAAATTTATTAGCAACTTTTATTTTTTAGGAATTATTTACACCAACATTAGCTAGGATAGATCTTTGGAATAGGTTGAAAGGCACACTCTCCAAAGCATCAAAACACACAATAGTATCTTGTGATAGGGAGAGTTTCAAATCCACTTGCTACATTTTGTCCTGGGAAGCCCTTCTAACACAAGGGTCAAACCTGAGGTCGCATTAAGATTGGTAGAGTTACTCACACTACTTTGTTGGTCTTGGTGTATAGATTGCATGCATTATTGGTTGTCACTTGAGAATAAAATCCTATGGGGACCTTCTCGAGTTGATTTTGGGCTTAGATACCCTGCCTTTGCGAATGGATCAAACTATCGACTATTTCCCTAGAAAGCATTGGATTAATTGGTAACCTTAGTGGTCTATCTCTTTAGGGTATTTACACGAGGTGACTGTGGAGGGGAAAGTCTTCATGGTACCTGGAATCGACATTGGTCAAACTCACTCGGGCTCCTTGGAGGGTATACCCACGATTATTTGTGGGATCTTGCAACAAGGTGTAAGTTTGTTAAGAAGGTTGTCAACGTAACTTTTCCACCTGCTTTATCCCAGACCCTTCTTGTCTTGATTTCGCGACGTTGGATTTCATAACCAACTAGTGACTTCAAAATAAGAAGGTTTTTTTGCTTGGTTTGATTTCTAGATTTTATTAGTGAGTGTTGTTTGTTTCTCTATTTGGCCATAGATTTTCTCCGTTCTTTATTTGGTGCAACCAACATTGGCCTTTTTCATTCATGTAGGATGCAAGGGCTACCTATGGAAGATCTGGAAGATTATGTCCCTTTTCTTCCTAACTCACCAGAAGGCTCTTATGTGGGATCATTCAATAACGAAGTAGCCTCTGAAATTAGGAGTACGAATTCTTTAGAAGGATTAAGAATTCATAATTCTTTGGAAGCATTCGGACTTCCTGAAAACCTTTTATTTAGTGTGGTACAAGGTCCACAGTTTCTCTGAATTAATTCATTGGGAGACATTGTTGCTGACAAATATATTGAAGTACCTACTAGACCTAATGTAGAGTCTAGTGTAGACGATCCACTTTTTCAAAGTGAGTCATTTATAACCCTAGTTCATACCACTGGAATTTTTAATCCTAGCTCTGTCCCTCTCCATTCTTTAGGATGGGATATTTTTGACACACTAGGAAAGAGTTCTAATCAACCCATGGCATCACAAATACCTGAGAAGTTTTTTACCTATACGGTACCTTTAGATCATTTTACTGGCACAACCAGTAATGTCATCATCGTGTCAGACCAAGTTTTGGTTGGTTCTCACTCTATCCTTCCTCTCCATATCACTGGCTCTACCATGGTCTCACAAGCTATTCCTTTTTCTGTCAGAAATATGGTGAATCCCAAGATCCTATTGGAACACCGCTTCCACCTAGATCAAATCATCCACTTTCCCCTAGGTATAACGCTTTGAATACTTCCATTGCTAATCCTGCCCAGAATCCGACTGGGGGGTCAAATATTTTTGTTCCACCTGGGTACAATGTTGCTACTGGTTTTGTTCCTACACCTTCCTAGGTTCTCTCCAGAGGGTCATACATTCCTCCTCCACCTTCACCTGGAGGAGCTAATTGTCCTAGCCCTAGTAGCTCCAATCTAGTTGGAGGTACCAATCATTTTTTTGCTTCTGGTTTTCAGATTCCTATTGGAGGTCAAACTCAAGTTGGAGGTCAAACTCAAGTTGGAGGTCAACCTCAAATTGGGGGCCAATCTCAAGTTTACCCAACCGAATCCATTTTGAATTCATTCAAAAGGGATTTGGTTGGGTAGGTTTTGGTAATTCCGATGGCTGGCAAAGAATGAGAGATGAACCGCCTCCCAACTATTTTCCCTCCTCCTCTAGGTGAAAGGGTGTCTCAATTCATTTCTGCCTTGATCATGATGTGTATAATAAAAAAAATGCACCTCGCTAAAAATGCACCCATCTGATGGCCCTTCAAGATATGCTCAATGTCAAGTCATTTTACAGCACGTTATATGTATCTGTCAAGTCAAGGTTTCAAGTTGGCGGGCAACCTCAAGTTGGAAACCATAACCCAGTTTATGGCCAAAGTATGTCAGTGTTACAATATCAACCTTTGATTCTCCCTTTCCAAGTAAATCAACAACCGTCTGGGAGAAAACATCCTCAAGTTAATTCTTTTGTACCCCCTAATCTTGGGTAACCATATCCAGGTTCTATGAATCCTACTTGGGGTCTAAATTTGCAGCCTAATGCTCCTTTCCAAGGAAGCTTCCTTAATCAACCAACTTTTGTTGGCTATGCAGCTCCAAACCCTCCACAACCGAATATGTCAGGACTATTTAATTATTTACAGACTGCTTATGGTCCTACTAGTATACCTACGGGATTACCTCCTCAAATTTACCAGTTTCCTGAAGTGAATAGACAGTTTCCTTTTCTTGCTACTTTGGATTTACCAGATTTATCTAGGATTTTGAATGATCCTATTTTGCATTCTCCTTGCTGGCCCGTCATCCTGACCAAATTACCATTGGACATTCCTAAGTTTGATGGTCGACCTGGAGAATACCCAAATAATCATGTCATGATTTTCCATCTTTGGTGTTCATCTAAATCATTGACGGATGACTCTATAAGATTACGTCTTTTCCAACAAACTCTTATGGGTTTGGTGGCTAAATGGTACATCGAGTTACCGCAAGGTTTATTTAATGACTTCAATACTCTATCCATGGCCTTCTTAATGTATTATCAATTTCCAATATGTTACGAGACAGGAACTGAAATTTTGAGTTCTTTCAAACAATCCACTTCCACTCACATTTCTAATCATATTCATGAATGGAGGAGGAGAAGATGCTTAATCAAAGTTCCCCTTCCTGACAAGTTGTGGGCCGAGTGGTTTACTAAATCACTTATTGGTCCTATAGCCTGTGATGTTTCCATGGGTGGTATTTTCACTGAAGAGTAGGCGATTAGTCATGCTCAGTACTCAGATCTCGTTTATTCGCAAATGGGCACTTTGTATGAATTAATCCTTGACGCTCCTTGTTCGTCTAAGAATCCTACCCCAACACCTCCAGTATCTTCCCATGTTGTTGATGGTGTGATTGGAACTTTTCACACTGAGACTCGGTCTAAACAAGCCAGTCACACCAATCCCAAATCTATTGCTTCTACTATACAGAATACTCCTAATCCGACTCCTTCCCCCGATAAAACCTATGATGTCAATTCAGTTCAATCTACACCTACCGGTAAAAATCAAAATAAAAAGAAAGGGAAGGGTAGGAATAAGGAAGATAAAAATAATAACCCACAATCTGAGGAAACCAAATCCCAGCCTGTTGATGATAAATACAAATGCAAGCCTCGTTATCCTTTCCTTATCGGTGGTGAATATCACTACATGAAATATATTCCACGATGTGCTGATGTTACTAAGTTCCTGCAAGGAACCGGTACATCTTCTACCCCTATCATCTTGTCACAACCTTTCCCTTCTCAGCAGCAGGCCCAATTGGTCATTCATGACCAACCCTATCCCTCTACCATGTATTATGTGCTTATCTGTACTGGTGACTCTAAAAAGAACAATGTTGCAATCACAACTCAATCCAAATATTATTATTCTTCGAAGGAAAAAGTGGATGATGTAGCACCTCTGTTGGTTCAACCCCCTCCACCAACTTCACCTCCAAATGGTCCTCTTCATATCGAACGAACGGGCCTAGATACAGTCCTTCATCCTCCTCCCAAGGGAATTGTTCAAAATTCTTCCTTTAATCCTCATGCACGTGTTGCCCAAAACTACAGTATTGTAGAAGACCTTGCGCAAGAACCCTCTTCGATGTCGGCTCTCGAAGTCCTTCAAAGTTGTCCTACTCAACAGAATGCATTGTTAAAGGATATTGGTTGAATTGATCCTAATGATACTAATTTGATAATATTTGACTTGGAAGATCATATTCCAAGGCTTCATCCTCAGTTAGCGTTCCAGATCCAATTTGTTGTGGAAAAAAAGAATATTTTTCGAACCTTTATTGACGAAGGATCCTCGACTTGCGTTATGTCTGTTACTTGTTCAAAAGCCATCGGATCTCCTGCCCTGACCGAGTCACACAATACTCTTAAAGCCTTTAATGGTATAAGATTCAAACCTTATCGTGTTCTTCCTTCATTGTCTATTACGTTAGAAGGTAAAGAGGTTAATGTCGAGGTTGAGGTATTTGATGCACCTCTTGATTACAACCTTCTACTTAGTCGTAGTTGGATTGATTCCATGTGCACAGTTGTTTCTACCCTTTTCCGTGTGTTACATTTCCTGCACCAAGGAAAGGTCATTACTTTCGATCAACTGGCCTTCTTTAATGTCGATTCATGCACTAGAAATGCCCCTTTTATCTCGAAAACACCTCCTGGTTATGAGAATGTTGGTGTGGGTCTTCTTAAATATTCAACGTTAATGGGTACTTTCCCCATTCCTCCACCTAATATTCATCCTCCTTTTTTCGCCTCGATCAATATGATATCTACTTCTATTAGTGAAACCCCTGAGTCTTATGACCCATGGATAGTACTTGACCCTAGTTATTTCCATCGTTACGGTGACATCATGCCTTTAAGTCTAGTGGAATTGTCTTATCAAGCTATTCAATTGGAAAATTATTCTCCTCCTTCTCTCTATGATACGTCTCCCAATCCATTTCATGTGATCTTTCCTACTGAAGAGATGATCATGATGGTCATGTCTATGGAAGAGACTCCATGGGATGATGGGCATCATCGTTCTATTCTCTTTTTGGAAACTAAGACCATAGAAAGCAATCAATGGATTTTGACACCATCTATCGTTGTTGTTATTTCCTTTGTTCCTGAACCTACACACGATGTTTTGTATGAAGGGAACTTGATTAATATCTCCCCTACCATCCCTCTTGACATTTCGATCAAGCCCGGAGTCGTGGAAAATGTTCATATCAGTGCTTCATGTTCTACTGATGAAGTACATACTTATAAATCCCTTTTCCAAGAATTTCGTGACGTTTTCACTTGGAGTTATGAAGAAATTCCTGGTATTGATCCATATATTGTTGTGCATGAGATTATGACATACTTGGACGCTAAACCCGTTCGGAAAAAAATTCTCCCAGTGCACCCGAGCAAAGCTTCTACCATTAAGCTTGAGGTTGAAAAACTTCTTAAATTTGGTTTTATCTATCCTATGGCTTTGATGGATTGGGTGTCCAATATTGTCCCAGTTACAAAGAAGCAAGGCATGATCCGTGTTTGCGTTTATTATAGGGATATAAACAAATCTTTTCCTAAAGACAATTATCCTACCCATTTCGTTGACCAAATTGTTGACGACTGTTCCGAGAGGGAAATATTTTCTTTGATGGATGGTTTCTCTGGCTATAATCAAATCAATATTTTACCCGCAGATCAACACAAGACTACTTTTATTTGCCCTTGGGGAACCTTCGCTTATCAAAAACTAGCTATTGGTATGAAAAACGTTGGAGGGACTTTTCATCACGCTATGTCTTACGCTTTTCACGATATTAAGCACATTGTACAACCCTATTTAAATGATCTATTGGTGCATTCTATGTGTTGCCAATATCACCTGACACATCTACGGACCATTTTCCTACGCTGTCGTTATTACCACATATGTTTGAATCCTCACAAACGTGTTTTTTGTGTGGAAGCTGGATGACTTCTTGGTTTTATCATGTTGATACATGGGATTAGGGTAGACCCCTTGAAGGTTGAGGCCATTCTTAATCTACCTCCTCCTTCCACTCTACGCCAACTCCAAAGTTTGCAAGGGAAGGAAAACTTTTTACGTCAATTCATTCCCAACTATGATGGATTAACAAAAGGATTTACTCGGCTTCTGAAGATAGGTTACAATTTTGTGTGGGACGACACTGCAAACAAGGTTTTTGAATCTTTAAAACTCACCTTAACCCATACACCCCTGTTGTTTCCTCTGGATTATAGTCGATATTATTTCCTGTATTTAGCTACTTCAAACTCTACCATTGCTATGGTTGTAGTCCAAGAGGACGATTCTCACAATGAACATGTAGTATACTATTTGATTCGAAGTCTCATGACTGCTGAAACCAAATATCTACATGTGTAGAAACTGGCCTTGTAAGCTATTCAAGTTGTCCAACGTTTTTGTCACTACATCTTATTACGCAAAACCATTGTTATTTCTGATTGCAACCCCATGCAACACATCCTTACCTGACAATTTATAGGGGGGAAATACTCTAAATGGATATTTTTTCTCTAGGAGTTTGACTTGGAGTTTGAGCATGCCAAGTCAAAGAAATCTTTGGTTTTTTCTGATTTGATTTGTGATCTTCCCTCTACTGAGACAGAAATTGTGGTAGAGGATTCCTTACCTAAAGAATCCCTCTTTCTGATCAGTTTTGATGACGTATGGTACAGAGATATCATCATCTATCTCCAAACCCAAACTTTCTGGCCTGATCTTTCTAGTACAGATTGTCGTCGTATTCGATATCAATCCCATCAATACATTATCCTTGGGGATACCCTTTACCGCTATGGTATTGATTCCATCTTTTGACGATGTCTCACTTACGATGAAGCTGAGAAAGCTTTGAATGACTATCACTTTGGAGCTTGTGGTGATCATATGTCTGGGTATGCTACTACCCAAAAGATCTTACGAGCTGGTTATTTCTGGCATTCATTGTTTAAGGATTGCATTACTGTTGTCCAAAAATGCCACACTTGTCAAACCTACAACAACAAGATTCAATCTCACCCTGCTCATCATCACCCTGTAGTTTCTGTTGGTCCATTTTCCAAATGGGGCATTGACTTCATGAAATGTAACCTTCACTCGGTCGGGGGTCATGGATACATTATTGTAGTTGTGGATTATTTCACTAAATGGGTCGAGGTGATGCCTACATTTCATAACATCGGGAAAACTAAAGATTTATTCATATTCAATCATATCATTACTCGGTTTGGTGTCCCTCAATCTATTGTTACTGATCATGGTAGTCATTTTCGTAATACTATGATGTCTGAACTTACTGTAAATTTGGGTCTTCACCATGAAAACTCAACGCCTTACTACCCGCAATCCAATGGCCAGGTTGAAACAATCAACAAATTCCTCACTAATATGCTTTGATGGATGGTAGGAATTCATAATTCAAATTGGCACACGATGTTGTTCTTAGCATTGTGGGAATATCAGACATCCGTTAAGTCTGCCACAGGATTCACACCTTTCCAGTTAGTGTATGGTATCAAAGCAATTTTGTCAATTGAATGTGAGATTCCATAATTAAAACTAGTTGTCGAACTTCTCCATAACACCTCGGTTGAGGAGGAATGTCTTTTGTATTCAATTCAATTGGACGAAACCCATCGTGATGCGACCTTAGTTATTGAAAATCAGAAAAAGTGTGTCAAAGCTCAATATGACAAGCATGTCAAACCGCGTGTTTTTTCTGAAGGTGATCTAGTTATTCTTTATGAGCAAGATCTTGATTTGCTAGGGGCTGGTAAATTTGAGCCCATGTGGCGAGGTCATTATGTTGTGAAATGAGTATTGGATAAAAGGCCTTATGAACTAGTGGATTATGATGGAATTCCTTTTAGTGAAACTAGAAATAGGCTTTACTTGAAGAAGTACTATGCTTAAATCATGTTTTCATGAGTGTTGTGTATTTTTATGTATCATACTCTTTTGTGCGATTTCATTTTTGGTTTTTTCCTTATGGCTTCTAGCCTTACAATGTGTTTGGTTTCTAGATGTCGGTTTCTTCACTACCCTACATTGGCTTCGCTAATGGCGCTAGTCGTAGTACTCAAAACTTAGCATCTGCTACTTGGGCAATCTATGCACCTATAGATGAATTAATTAGTCTACATGGTGTTTTCCTTGGTCGTGTAACTAACAATATCGTGGAATACAGTGCAGTTATCGAGTTGTTAACTGATGTTGTTTCACTTGGAATCTATCATCTTATTGTATGACTTGATTCACAGTTAGTAGTACTACAGTTGATTAATGTTTATTATATCTAAAGTCCTACTTTGTTAAGGGTATATTTACGAATTCGCCTCTTGGAACGTCATTTTGATTACATTGAATATCAACACATTCCTAGATGTCTAAATACATTAACAGATGCATTGGCTAATTATGTGTTAGATAGACATTTGAGAAATTTATAAAATCCAATCACACTTTGTACATAAAACAAGTAAGTCGGTAGAAGACTTATATTAATAACGACAAAAGTTTACAAAAAAGTGTTTTTGTCTAAAGACCAAAATGTCAAAAATGTTAAGCACGTGGCTTCATATACAACAAGCATCATAGATGTTGCTCACTATAACAAGTGATTTCCCGTGCTACTCTACGCAGCAGTTGACCGATGGATGCAGACACGTCCACTGTGTGGCATTGGTTATGCCTAGGAATATCATCTATAGTGGCATCAGGGACGTTCATAGTGAGTCCTTCCAGGTTTTTTTCTATGGCCTCGATATCGGCAACAACTACTCCTGCTACGACACCTCTTTCCCCTCGTCTCTCGATAGGGGATGACCCTAGCGGACGATAAGGTCCCACATCTACATTTTTGGAGATCATTTGATTAGTATTTAGACTTATAAAACACAAAAAAAAAAAAATATATCATTAAAAACAACAAAAACATTATATCAACAAATTTTCCTTCTTACCTATGTCCCCCCACTGGGAACCTTTGGGAAGTGCTAGGTCAGGATCTCCATGGAAATCTAATGCAACGTATGCATAATCGTCGACCATATGAATTTGAGTCCTCAACCATTGGAAGAAGACATCATCATACTTGGCGATGTGACCACCTCCATGTCGAGCAATGAGGTCTACCCACCTCTTCATCCTTGGATATTGTGGAGCAGGTATACCCCACTCCACTTGCAAGCGTAGGACAGGGACCCTTTCCAGGAAGAAGGATACCAAAATAGACCCATATCCAAAAAATTTCAACCCACCACTTATGCACTTGGTAAGTTGTTTCTTCATGCTTTTTAGGATCCCTTAGCACCAGTTGAAGAATTGGGGCTCCATACACTCCAATGCATACTGAAAATGGCTTTGCAGAGCCATGCGGGGAGTTTCATTCCCTTCCATGCAAGTAATAGTATAGAGGATAGTCCATAGAGGAAAATCTCGAACATCCCTAATAGCGACCTTTCCACTATGTTTCTCGGTGCCCAACACACAATGATGACGAACGTACTAGTTCATAGGCTCACCGTCACCCCTACTACCTGTAAGTGTCACCTATGAACCACGGTGAGATATTCCTGTTAGGAAGTAGATATCCTCGATATATATGGTGAGTGTTTGGGAACCCACATGAAATGCCTGCTCTTCCACATCCCACATGTGAACAGGGTACTCAAGTAGTCTCAGTTGGGCCCTCATACCACAAATCTTGAAGAATTTTAGTAACCCACACTGTCGAAGGGCCATAATTGTTCCTAGGTCATTCCCGATGAAGTAATATTCTTCCTCATGCTCTCATTCATGCCACTCCAACATCTTAACTATGGAAATCCTGCCAAGGAACCATAAGATGAGTTTAGAAACATAATTTTCTTTCCTGGTGTTTTTTTCTTGTTGGATTCATCTTTTAAAATTTTGAGTTGTGGTCGTTGCAGGCCAGTGCATTCGCACATAGCGACATTGTCACCCCCCACTTGTAGGGTCATCTGTGACGATCCTATATCATCGTAGTTCCTGATATGGGGCACCTGCGACAACCTCAATGCATGGGTAACCCCCAAAAAATCAACCCAAAACATAAATTGAACCAATGAAAATCAATTTTAAAAACAAGCAAAGATGAAGGAGAAGGAGATTACCTCTTTAGCAGAGACGATTCGTGAAATGATCCCTCATACAGTCCGCAAGAAACAGTTGAAGATCGAGGTGAAAAAGGGGTTTTAGAGCAATGTTTGGGCAAAGTTACAAATGAAATGGTAAAATGTGATTTGTTACCTATTTTATTGACTTTTATTACTTTTCATTTGTATATTATATTATTTTTACGCTTTATCCAAACCCTAAAGTCCTAACAACTTTTCAAGTGGTTGATTTTCGTAGATTGAGAAAGTCTAGAGATGAGATGTTGGAACAAGGGTCCACTTTTTTGGTTTGTTTTTATGTATTTGCCGCATGTACATATTCTTTTTAGGTTTTTTCAGGAAAAACCCTGAGCTTAGTATTTTTTCTTTCTCGTGCTCGTAAATCAATGAGAATGTAACCGAGTATACTTTTATCACTTTTTTAGACTCGTAAAGGTTATAAGAAAAAGGAACCCCCTAGAGTTCCCTTTAAGCTCTTTTCAGACTCTCTAAACATGAAAATATGGTCGAGCGACCTTGTTCTTTTCACGCTCGTAAAAGTATTTGAAGAAAACATATGATGACCTGTAGGTTATCACTTTTTCAGTCTCGTTAGATTAATTTACGAAAAAGGACATGTTAGAGTTCTCTTTAAGTGTTTTTCAGACTCTCTAAAATTGAAAAACCCCTAAGTTTTATTTCCTTGGACTCATTAAATAAGCATCGAAATACCCATATGGGACCAAACAACTCCTTCTTAGGGTTCGTTAAACATACTCCGAGGGACTCATCTGAAGGATGAGATTAAATCTACAATCATATGTTATCATCCTCAAGCTTGCGTAAAAATAAAGAGGTACTTGCCAGAAATGGTGGGGGGAAATTGGGAAAGAAATGTGTCTTTGTATTCGTGTAAGTGGCAGTAATAGTAGCTCTTGAACATGACACCCCCTTCATCATTGTGTCCAGGTTGGGAAATCCATTTGTCTCTCATTTGAACATCCACAAGTTCATATGTTGGGTCCTCCTTGAGTCAATGTTGTCGAGACCATTGTCGTGTCATTCATATGTTCAAGAGAAGTCAAACCAAAACAAGCCCTCTATCGAGTCGTCCATCTGCAGTCATAAGTTTTCTACCATGTCGGCCTTCCCTAAGTTAGTTATGAATCATTTCATATTCTGATCTACTTCAATTCTGTTACTTATTTCATGTCATTGATGGGGGATACATGAAGGCCCTCCTGTGACAATTCTTTTCCTGTCGACCTCAACACATTATCTGGGAACAAGACTTAGAAATCATTTAGTACCTTAGAACCTGCATGCCTCAATGGTAGGTTACTTCGCTTCCAATAGTGGGTTCACATCATTGACCCCTGATTGGGAGATTCCATCGAGTTTTCAACTTCAGCTCATTTATTCACATTTGTTGGGTTGTACTGGGGTAACTTGGGAGTCATTGACATCAATGGTGATTTCCCTCGCACTTGTTAACGGTTTTCATTATTGACTGGTAATCAAGTGGTTTCTACCATGTTCGACTTTGACACCTTTAATCACATGGTTAGATTCGTACTTAAGGACGATGGAAATGAAGACCCTAGATCTCATTATTATGATCCAGGTTTTGACGGAGTATTCATGAATTAGTACTGACACATAGATCCATTGTGTATGTCTTGTGGCTATGTCCGAATTTTGAATTCTTTAGAGCATAGATCCACAGTGTGTTCCTGGTGGCTATGTCGATTCATGGTGACATGGATCCACAGTGTACATTTAGTGTCCATGACTCACTTGACATTTAAGGACATTTTTAATCTGAGTATGGGAATGCCTACCTCAAACAATGGTATATTATTATGTGGATGCTTGTTTATTTGCAGGGTCCCAATCGATGTGCTCCTTGTTTGACACACACATTCTACAAAGTATTTCAGTTTTCATGAGTTCCAGCTTCATACTTTGGGGGGCATTATGTTACACATTATTTTGGTCACCCCAGTGATCCACTGACAACATGTGCTCATGTTTCCTGAAAAGATAAAAGAGTATTTCTCCATGAGAAAAGTGATTTTCTTTCCTTTCTCAAAAACCATATCAAGGAAAGTTGTCACACCCTGCAAAAAGCATGGGGTGTGACGATGCCTAATTGTCGCATCCTTCCCTAGAGCTGGATGGTGACATCTATGTAGGCTGCCATATGTATCGGGTGCGACAATGCTAAGAGCTAAGGAAAAGTCAAATTTTACGAATGTTCTAAAAGGGGATATTCTAGAAGGTGAGGTGGCCTCCGAACGGTTTGGATCTTACTCTCTTCTCTGATTTGGTGGGATCATACTAATCCCCTCACCCATCCTTATTTCACCCTATATAAAGGAGGATCTCTCATGGAAAAGGCTAAGGTTGAATAGGCTAAGATTTGTATGAAGAGTTTCACTTCAGATTATTCTTGAGAGCTTTGCTTTAGTTCTACAAGTTACATGGTGGATCTTCTTCATTCAAATGCTTTGAAGCAAAGGTGTGTGTGTTAGAGAAAAGGGTCATGGAAAGGGGACCTTGCAACATCAAGGCTTTGGTTGTATTCTCCACTTTCTATTTAATATGATACAACAATATGTTTCTTTCCCATAAAATCATTCTTGTTTTATTGTATGATTCCTTGATCACATACATATAAGGTTCATGTTGAGTATACTTTATTGCTTTCACTTTGTTGGCTTGTGTTCCTTTGCAGGTTCAATATTGCATGAGCATTGGAACAGAGGGAGGATGGCAATGGAAAGAGGAAACGACATTTAAAAGTTATGTTGTCTATCTCTTGTTAGCTAGTAAACTTAATAGTTAAAGCCTAGGGAAAGTCTTATATTCTATTATGTTTTGTTCTAGTTCCGGGTGGAACTAGGGAGATCTGTTTGTGTCTGCACTTACCGATTAGTCCAACAACATAAGCAACCAAAGTAGAAAACTTTATTTAGCAGGAAGAAGTGGTGGACATGGATTCCATTCCTTTCCCAGTGATAGTGTCAGTTATCTCGACGATTGTGGAGGAGAAAGAGCAACAAATTCAAGTGACTGAGAAAATGAAGGTCAACCCACAGAACCCTACCATGGAGAAGAACCATCCCATAGAGTAGAATCCTACACAACAAATTTTTTTAGGAGAAGCTTAGCAGATGAATGAGGAAGACGACTAGTGAACAAAATCATATGAGCCCATAGGACAAGCTAAAGTCATGCAACAACTTGTCATAGATCCAATACAACAGTCAGAGGAACAAATACAGGTGGAGGATGTTACAGGCCAACAAAACACAGATGTAGAAGAAGATGAGGAGGAAAACCCAAAAGTAGGACTATTGAAAACAACAAAGAAGCAAAAGGGGAAACAAATAGTACAAATATCACCATGCAAGTAGAATGAATTAACATTGTCACTGCCCCAAATATCAAAAGGAGTCAAGGTAGTTGGTGACATGTTAGGGTGTGTGAACAAACTGAAGTATTCAAATCATGATGTGGTAGACATAGGGAAATTCCCTAAGTTTGTGTAGTGAGTGTATATGGAAAGTAGAGGAGTATTTCCATTAGGGGATCCCATTTTGGAGCCAAAGAAGTGGATTGCATGACTTTTTAACACAGGGATCATGAATCTACTAGAGATTCCCCACTTTGGGAGGGGAAAAGATGTAAATTCCTATGTGAAACAACTATTGGACTTTGTGGATGGAGGTATTTTATGGATATATAGGACAATATCAATAGATATGGATTTCATTGCAGAGATCATAGGTTTCCCGACATATGGAGAAAAACTAGAGCATTATTTGGATGACAAGACAAAGGAGAAAGATTTAGCAGAGGAGCTGAAGAAGAAATATGGCACTGAGAGAGGGTCCCAGGGGATCATTATCAACAAAATCAATGAACCAACAATGAGGTTGGCAACAAATTTGATGGCTTGTAAACTTTTGAGGAAGTGTCGCAAGGAGGGAGCACCTGCAGGAGTCATAGAAGCAGCCGCACAATGTGTGAAGGGGGAGTCTACTCAATTGGGATCCATATCTATTGAATTTATTTTTGGAGAACTGGAAGGATGCACGTGATTTTGGAATAGAGTTCCATTATTCATGGTTGATTATCTTGATAACATTAGTTGGTTGGGGAGAACTGAAATACAACGCATTCTACCAAAGGATAGGCAAATGTTGTGCAACAAAGTATACAACTTTATGACATACTTCGGATGAAAAACAAAGGAAATCAAATGCCATCATTTTTTCCATGTCGTTTGATTAAATACAGGAGAATTTGGCTAATATTTGGAGAATACCACTAGAAGTAGTGAGGGAAAACCAAGTAATAACAAACTTCCAGGCTACAAGACATAATATATGGATTCAAGCTAAGAGGGATCCAAAGAAGGAATTCTTACAACTAAGGTACAGTGTAACAAGTGAAGAAGTGCAATGGGCCATGAAGGATTGGCTTGATGAATGGAAGCTACCGGTGATTTCAAAGAAGGTACCAAAAGGTCAGCAAGAAGTAGAAGATGGCCCTTCACAGAAGTAAAATAGTCCAGCAGTGAATAGAAGAAAGGCAATAGAGCATGTGAAGTAAATAAGGGGAAGAACCATAGTGAGAAAGCCAAGGTAGAATAACCTTATCCACAAGCCTTCAATGCAAGAGAAGGAGTGTACAGTGGAAACAAATGGTAGAGCACATAAGGATACAAATGTTCCTACGCAGGAGGAACTAGGAAGAGGAGATCTCCCTGATATAAAAATAACGGTGAAAATCGTACAGACATATACTTTAACACTAAAGAGGACAGTCTTGCATACAAGAGGACAGTCCAAGGAGATGAAGGCACACAAGGGTGTCCCTAAATTTACAATCACGGAATATGATGCAGAGTTAGTCACGGAGAGAGTACATGATCGTGTAGCAGAAGTGTGGCATGATGCAGAGAAACAAAGAGAGGAGATAGTCAAGAAATTGACAGAAGTTAAGGATGCACTGGAGAAATTAAAACTCACTACAACACAACAACAACAAACTTCTTAGGAGAGAGCAGTCCCAGTGCAGGAGACAATACAAATTATAGTGATGAGGAATGACAATTTTTGTATCACGCAGGAGTTAGACAAGAAAGAAGAAGGAGTAAACATTGCAGTGTAGGAACTCAAGCGAAGGAAGAAAGTGATGAGCATATCAAACAATTTAAAGAGTGCACATGAATTGAAGAATCTGCAGGTAGAGTTGAAGACCATATAGGAAGAAAAGCAGTTAAGGTAAGAACAGTTGGAGCCATTACAAGAAAGTGTAAAACAAATGTTGACAGATATTAACACAACAAAAGGACAGATTGAGCAAGTTGGATTGGAATGTGAAGAACTGTTGAAGGATCATATTACTGCGTAGACTCTGGAGACTATAGAAGAAAAGAGCACACAAGTGAAGTCTCAAGTTGAACAAATTTTAGACAGATTCTGGGAGTTGGAAAAGTCAGTGCAAGATGCACACACTACCTGAGTGGCTCAGGATGAGCCACGAGTGAGTGTTGGGGGCATGTTAGCGTAGGCCATTTTGGGTAAAAGCACAGTAATCAAGGAAGATATTTAGAAAAAGGATCATAAAAGGAGTGCGCGCTGGAAAATAGGGAAAAGCAATGCTAGAAAGCAGGAAATTCAAAGGCAGAAAGAAGGACATGGATCGACAAGGAAAATGGTTAGATTGTGGACCAGTCGCATGCATGAAGTTAGAATGTGGACAACCCTAATCCACCTAGGTTTAGTGGCTTAGGGTTTTGGTCATTGATTTTAATGGGTTTTTAACCCACTTTTGTAGTATAAATATGTATTGTAAGATCTAAGGAGATCAAGTTTTTAGCGAGTTGAGAGTTGCTAATTAGAATTGTGCATCTCATATGCACTTCTGATGTAATACGCGCAATGCAATAATATGATGAAAAATAATAAAAGAGCGAAGAATACCAAATCTTTGTGGATGTAGCCCAGGGGGGTGAACCACGAAAAAACCTTGTATTTTTGTGTGGAATGTGTGATTTATTTCATGCAGTTACTTAGTTATGATGAATGAATGAATGAATCTGGTAGAAGTAAAATGTAACACGCACTATAATAGTCATGATATTTTATGCAGAATGAACTTTAATAAATGAACATGGTTATATAATGGTAGATTTGTTGTATGTTGAGGTAGAAATCATGTCTGACATCCCCACAACAGCCTCTCTTCCACGATTGCAAACATCTGGGTCCTAGAGTCACCCATAAAGCCATCTCTAGTGAGAATTCATTGTGCACTCTGTGCATAGTGTTTCCTTCTGGTCTCCAGAAGGGTCGATGGTTTGCAGGGTTTTACTGGAAACCTAAAGTAGAACCCGGGTCAGCCCAAACATCCAACACTTTTATAATTGTTCATAGGTTGATAACCACCATAGTAAGTTGATGCCACATTTGCGATATCGAAAGTTGAGCCAAAACTTTAAAGGTTGCAGAAAGATCATGATAATTAAGAAAAGTGTTAGTAATAAATGCACCCAACTATTCTTAGTAAATCAACCTAACAATTCATAATAAATGCACCTAACATCAAAGAATTAATAAAACATATATGAAACAACCATGATTTAATCCAAGTGATTACACATGAATTATTTAAATTTTTTATTTATAAATTGATTTTTAATTTGCGAAATAATACAAAATATTTAACCCACACCCTACTAAATTATATTACATTACCATGCCTAAACCTATACATTAAAAATAAAAAATCAATGCACTTTGAAATGATACCGATTACTAAAGTAGGTGAGTAATGAAGTGTTTTATAGTTTCGAAGATATATATATAACAAAACATTAAAAATTAAAAATCAATGTAGTTTGAAATCATACCGATTACTAAAGTAGGTGAGTAATGAAGTGTTTTATAGTTTTGAAGAGTTAGTGTAGATGGAGTGTTTTATAGTTTTGAAGAGTTAGTGTAAAGTTGGGATCGTTGTAATGTCTATCCAAATGTTTTATTAAATATATGACTACCTATGTCCTCAAAGTCCCTTTCTTCAATATGAAGGGTGGCCACAATTGCATGTTAGGCCCCACAATTCAAGCAGAAAATCTGTGAATGTTGGAAACTTGTCATATGATCCAAACATTGCCAAGGAATTTGTTGCATAAAATTTGCGTGCATACCATTAATTTGGGAGAAGTAACCCAAAAATTGGAGCACAATATTTATATTGTAAAAAGACATTTTATAGACTTTTAGATGCAACGTGCAAGTTATATAAGTGTTATAGTAACTGAAGATATACCTAATATGTTGTTGGGCCACTTGCACTCTCTACTTCTAGAGTCTTGAGCTCATTAACTCCCTAGAATCGTGAGCTGTGATTCTTGAGCTCAACCAAAATTCTATTTAAATCTCGCTCTCTCCAACTTTTCTTCTACGATGCAAATTCTACAATATTCCATAGAGCTTCTCCTCCCTTCTATTATGCAAATCAATTTAGTTGGTTAGTAGGTGAATAAATCTTGGTTCTTCGTTTTTTTTTAATTGTTATAATTACAATTTTGAATTATTCAATTATATTTGATGAATGTATCTTTAAAGGTTTTTTTTTGTTGTTATAATAATAAATTTGAATTATTTAATTATATTTTATGAGTGTGTTTCTAAATTATAGTAAGAAATGTATAAAAAGAATTAGTGATTTTCATTTTCTATATATTTTATTGGTTTGTAATAATAGAATAAATTTCCAAACTTGGTGATAAATAATTATAAGTATGCATTCAATGAAATATACAATATGTATAGTTACAACATTAATCAAAGTCATTGTTATAACATTCATTAAAGTATTATTAAAGTATTTATAAATGACTAGGTATTAAAGTAAATATTTTTCTTAGAACAAGAGGATTATAACATATTACATTCAAGATAGAAATAAAACAAATTGTTTTCACATGGTATTAAAGTATTATTAAAATATTTATAAATGACTAAGTATTAAAGTAAATATTTTTCTTAGAACAAGAGGATTATAACATATTACATTCAAGATAGAAATAAAACAAATTGTTTTCACATGGTATGGTATAATTAACTATTTGGATATGATTTTTCTTCATCTCTTTTACATAACAATATTAAGTTTTATATAATATATTATTGAAAATTGTAATTAATTGAAAAGTATTTATAATTATAAAAATTAATTTAAATATTTTACTTTTTAAATTATTTTGGGGTATATTTTTTATATTAATTTTACTATAAATTTTACCAAAAACTAAATTAAAAATTATTTTCATCTTATAAATAATGATGTTAAAAATAAAAGTAAATATTAAATTTAATAAAAAAATATTATAATACTAAACACATATATTTATTTATCCCATGCTTACATAGACATTGTAGATTAGGATGTCAAATAATCACATCCAAAGTTTGACTGAAAAATCTAGAAGTAACATGAACCTTTGATGAGTGAAATTTAGAATATTGAATATAAAATAGTTGATTCACCAAATTTGTTGAAATTTAAAGGACTATGGGAATATGAAATACAATTGTATTCAAACAAATACAAGTATATTCAAACTCTTTCATTTTCGATTAGATTTCCTGGATATGGAAACTTTGGAAATATGAACAAATAAAACATGGTATTTGTTGTGTTAACATCTCCAAAATGAACTTAAACAAGGAAGAATGTATGGAGAGTTGACATAATTGACCGTCATTAAAGAAAAATCGCTTTGAGGGATTTTTTGGTTAGGAAATGAAAGGACGTAAGGTCTTTTTGTGATTGAGATTGCTCTCACGAATTTATGATGTAAGTTTTTTTTTTTTATAATTGTAAAGTCTATGGAAGGGGTGAAATTGTTTGTTTGGTTTTTTAACTGTGATATTGAATATATATATGTCATAATTTAAAAAACTAAATAAATATTTATTTATTTATAAAATTAATTATAAAAAATATTTAAATAAACAAAATTAGTAATTTGAATATAAAATTTTAATTAAAAGACAAAAATTATTTTTTATTTAGTTATCAATTATTATAAGTAAAGAAATAAAAAGTTATATATATATATATAGCTTGAGTGGGCTTAATGGTTAAGAACATGTGTTTCCTTTTAAGAGATTAAAAGTTCAAATTCAGAGGGGGGTAGGGTATGTATACCTCCATAGACATTACCAGTCAAATTGTTGGGTGGAGGAGGGTCCCTTGTCCCATAAACCAGGGGGTTTCATACACCAATTTGATGTGGCTTGGTCGTGACCTTAAAAATAGATTATTATTATTATTATTATTATTATTTGTTTGTTAATTTGTGCGGGACCTGTTGGCTACGCGATTAACCTGTGGCTTGAGAAACCGCTACTCAGGGGCATCTAAGCCGTCAAAATCACCCGGGGATCGCACCCGGCCTGAGCCACACCAACCCTTAACATGGTTGGATTTTTTGTCCCCGCAGGTTTCGAACCAGTGACTTTAACATCACGGAGTAGCTTAACAACACACTCCGTCACCGACTGTCCTACACCTCGGGGACATTATTATTATTATTATTATTCAATAATTTTGTTATTTAATTATTTAACCATTTTGTTATTTATCGTTAAATTATATATATATATATATATATATGAAAATTGGAGGTCCTAACATTTTTAATTTGGCGTTGAGGTAAGTAAACCCATCACCATACTTTAGGAAATGATGACATGCTTGAGGAAGATGTTAGGGAAAACATGTGAAACTCGTAGCCTCATGCCACACATCCCATTATCCCTCTTCATACTTCACAACTCTCCCACATCCAAATAGTATTGAGAAAGAAAACTAGGTGGGGTCATAATCCAATTGACTTGACATAGAGTTTTTCTCCATTTTGAATGGTTCTTACATTCCCATTTAAGACAAAGGAGGATCCACTACAATTGGTCAATATAACATTCCTTGTAGCTCGCAAACTGATCCTCTTACCTTACTATTTGAACCTCCCCAAAATGCTCAGTTTGTTCCTCATCCAAAGAACCCACTTAATAATACCCCTTTCACCTTGCATATTGACCATCTTGCACACAAGTTAGAGAAACAAATTTGAAAAAGGAATCATGAGTGTCTAAAAAAACAAAAAGTATGAAGGATATAATAAACTTGACATTGCATAGAGATAGTGTGATCTTTTATACAAAATAATAAGTCATTGGGAATTTTCATGCTCGGACATACCAAGAACCCATGATTCTAAAATGGGCTAAAAGAACATGGGACCACACCTTGGGATATACTTTGACTGTTCACATGGGGGACTGAGGTTATAACACATTTTTCTTCAACTTAGTTGAGAACTAATAGAGGATTCTTCTACGAGCTCCATGGTTCTAGGAAAACATGCCTGTAACCATCTTCAAGCGGCATGTCAAAATCAATCTGATTGTGAGCACATCTGCATGATGGCACTTTAGGTCAAAATTCCATGTCTTCCAATTGAGTTATGGGAGCTACAAATCTTAAAGATTACAAGGAATAGCTTGGGGACCCATCTCAAAACAAATCCAAAGAAAAGTGAAAAAATACCTCTATAGCTATCATATGTGTGGAAATAGATATCTTATAAGGTTGACTAGATGTTATAATGATCAAAAACTATTTCATGCAAACCCTTGACTATAGGAATGTGCCCTATCACTACACCCATTGCTGCTCACATGGCCACATAAAAATCACTTGTCCCTATAGCAACAAGATTAATATGGGAGGGGGAACTCCTCTTGTAATAAGCCCATTCAAATTTGGAGCAAAAAAATCTCAAACCTTAGGGTGAGAAAGGAAAGCAGAAACTAACCATAGAGATTTCAAGCTTAAAGGGGTCCAATAAATCCAAAGACTAGGTGTATGTAGAGATCGTAGAGGTTAAAAAGAAACTCATAGACTAAATATCTAAATTCGAGGGTATCATGGACCCTGGATGATTGAATCTAAATCTAACTCCTTCTACAAGCACTCCTTGGTAGCAAATTATGGGTTCAAATCTAAACATAGAGAAAACTTAGGGACTCTTACATCCCACCATATCCAAATTGGTAGATATCAAAGAGGTGGAAGCTCAAAGTACCTCCCATTGGTCGATGAGCACATGCAGTCCTCTCGCAATTCCCTCTAGTTCAAAGAGGTAACAATATCCAAGGCTAAAGAAGCTACACAATGATCGGAATATTGATATGTTATTGTAGCTACAAGCACCCCTATAACAATAAGGGGCAAAAAAACTCATGTCTCACATGGTAAACAATATATAGAATGTGAGGTACTCTCAAGTTGAAAACTCACCATTATTGGGGAGGCTTAACAAAGTAGCCCATAAACATGTTAGGGTCACCCGGTTGGACACCCTTTCATTATCACAATTCATGGAACCACTTTTCTGAAGTAGACATGAACAAGTTTGATGGCTCTAATCTATTTGGTTGGGTTAGCCAAATTGAACACTATTTCTCTCTAAATTGAATTATTGATGACCTCATGAGACTCAAAGTGGGGATCTTATATTTGATTCAGAGGATTAGCAATGGTAGTGATTGCATAAGAAATCTTATGGAAAATACACTTCCTGGAGCCAATTTGTTAAGTCTATCTATGCTCGTTTTAAACGAGACACTCACTATTTGGGATGACTACACAAATTACATCAAACGAGCTTAGTTGTAGAATTCATAGTAGCCTTTGAGAAATTGACAATTTGCACAAAAGGAATGTCTAATTCTTTTTTTAAAGAATGTTTTATCAATTGTCTAAAGGAGGAAATTAGAGCACAAGTCATAATGCAACGCCCAATTACTTGGTTGGAAGCCTATGAGTGAGATAAAGAAGTCAAAATGGTGATCAATGCATAAACAAAAATACCCTCATTCACTTCTTGCACTCATGCCCCTTTGACAACCACCACTAACTCCTCCACCTCTCAACCCTTGAGAACCAAAAGTTGTCACCGAAAGTGATGGAAAAATGCCAACACCTCAAACTCTATTTTAATTGTGATGAGCAGTATTTCAAATGGCATAAATGTAAAGATAATAAATCATTTCAAATAGATAAATGTCCCAAGGCCATCCAAAAGACAACCCCAGGTCAGATTTTGAAGAAACAACCACTCATCCTCAAGAAGAAACAACCTTAAAAGACCCTTGTGAGGAATCCCAAATTTCTCTCCATGCTTTATCTAAATTTTATCCACCCCAAAATATAAATTTATTTGGTTACATAAATAACCACAAGGTGATTTGTTTTATTGATAGTGGAAACATATACAATGTTATTCATAGGAGAGTGGCCAAAGAAACCCATTGTTTTTTCCATGCTATACATAATTTTCAAATTTTTATAAACAATGGTGGTATGATGAAATGTGGAGGTTGATATGAAAATGTGAAGTTTCAAATAGGAGAATATCATCTCAAATCTCACATGTGTTCTATTGAAATGGGTGGTTGTGATGTAGCTATCGATGAAAAATGGTTATACACTTTGGGACACATCACCATAGATTTAAAGGATTTATATATGAGATTCACTTGTGTCCCATTTTTCATCTGATTCCTTCTTGGGTGACCATGAGGTATTATTTAGATTTCTTATGATTTTTTCCCAAGCCTTGGGGAGTGGCATTTCACATGAAAGTCAAGATGGTAATTTTTTGAAGTGTATGGATCAATCTTACAAGATGAAAGGGTTGTATTATGAAATCCTTGCTTGGAGAAAGGATGAACCATCATCAATATATCACATCCCTATTCAAAGATGGATAGAGAAATCTTTTAGATGCGCATCTCAACATGATTTTGTTCCCCGTGTAGGAACGTTGTATTCACATCCATTTTCTCTATATCAAGACCAAATTTTGTAGTCAGATACATTAGTACTGTAACGAAAGTTAATTTTTCAACAGGGGAAAAAATATCACGAAAGTCGACTCCTTCGACTTGGGAATACCCTTTCTCTATCAGTCAAGCTTTGATATTATTGACTTGACTTGTTGTGTTCAACTTATTCTTGAATACCCACCTGCTACTAATGGGTTTTCTTCCATCAGATAATTTGACCAAATACCATGTCTCATTTTTGTGCAAGGATTCCATTTCTTCAAACATGGTGTCCTTCCAGATTTTACTCTCTATCAAGTCAAATGCCTCCCCAACCAACTTGATCTCATAGTCAGTGACAAATAATACAAATGTAGAACGAAAATAAGGTGGACTATACCTTCCAGCTGGTTTTCTTACTCGTTCATACCTCCTTGTAACAGAAGACAACTATTCCACCTCTTCATCTGACTCAGTCAACTCGTTTGAATTGAATTCATCATTCTTTAGCTCAACCACCAGTTTCTTTGCTTGTTTCTCTCTTTGAGCTCCGTCAATGTTATGTTCCACAATACATATAAAAATATAAATTCATAAATATAAATCAAATCATTCACATACAATACTCAACACAAGAAATAGATAAAACCCTTGAGGTAGGGTAAACACCATATATTATTCCAAGGAATGCACTCCTCACGAAATACTTGCTTGTAACAATAAAAATATACTTCACTCTCCTCATTACAATGTTCATCCCTTCCTTATATAATACCACCTAAGAACATTCTAGAGAAGGAACCTTCTAGAAATCCTTCTCACATTTATTATGTTCACACTAATATATCTAACTACCATACTAGGCCTTATTTAATAATATAGTGGTCCTAGTCCACCTTACATTGAATGACCTCCACTATTATCACTATGGGCCCTTCCCCCCCTCCCTAGCTACCCTACATTTCATTCCCCTTCACATGTTCTGTTGGGAAGAAACCATACAATATGACTGGCTAAGAAATGTAGCCAAATTGTACCAAGTACATGAATCCATCCATCCTAATGGAAGATTAACATGATGTCCAAATGCTATTGTGACACCCTGATCTTGATCCTTATCGTGCCTTTGGTGCCATAGGATTCTTTCTCTATCCCGATATCATCCTGCAATGCTAGTATTTATCCCCGCACCTCTTAATTGGTTTCCTTTTTGTTGCCATGCTAGTCCATAATCAGTGTGTTGATGTTCATGCCCCTGCCTGGAGGAATTTTATTTCTCTATATGGTGTGGATGGTGATATAAGTCAACCTTATCTATCAGTTATGATTGCTTGGACTTTTGAACATGTGTTTCCTCAGCTTTTTTTTTTCTATGCCCTTCATGGTGCTTTTCTATAATGTCTTCTATAGCCTCTTCTTTTGATTCAAGTTTGGATTTTGCAAGAACTTCATTGCTTTCTCCCATGGGCCCTTCTTTCTTAATAAGAGAGACATCCTACAATGTAATTTTCTTTTTCTTGTACAAAAGTTTCACAAACTTCTTTTCCACATTAATACTCATTGTACTAATTGTGGCCTTCCAAGGATATCCAAGAATAACATCCACACCATTCATATATATGGAACAAAAATAAAAAAATGCAATACATATTTATCCATGGTGATCTTCAAATATTTGCAGACTAGAATATTGTTACCCTCAACTTGTGTTCTTTGAATATTCTTTCCAGGTACTTTCAACCTTTTATCCAAATTCACATTGATAAAATTATGCATGCAACTAGGGTTAATAGAAACAATAACCCTCTCTTGTTGAATGCATCCATGAACCTGTAATATAGAGTCACCACATGAAAATAAACCCTTGGCTTTTTCTTTATATTTACTCTTGGCATGAGACCATTGGTCTAAAATTATTTTTTCAAGTGTTTCCCCGGAAAGTGACATCCACTCAAAATAGTCAAATGATCGCCACCATACGTGAGCATCTTCTTGGAACTCACAGTGTATATAAATTTCCACTTCTCTTTCCATACTAACTTGAGGGACTTTATATATTATTCAATACTAGGACCATCATATTTTCCATTAAAATACATCTTGCTTGGAATAAATCTTCAACCAAAAACTAGGGTTTTATAAAAATAATTACTTTGCAAATTGTGCGGCTTTTCTGGAAAAACCATGAAGAATTGTTGATTTTAAAATGTTGATAAATTCACTTCCCATACTTCGTTTCAACTGATTTTGTTTTTAAAAACGGGTATTTTTCTGAGAGGAATTCAAATATCCAATTTGTTTCTGCAAATTCTACTCAAAAAGTTTTGTAATTGATTTTGAAGTGTGTCACCCCCTTTTTCCATAGAAAACATATGCAAAAAGAACCCAAAACCTTCTTCTTCTTTGGCCAAAGAAAGAACTTTGATACCACTTGTTATGTTCCATGATAAATGTAAAAATATAAATTCATAAATATAACTCAAATCAACCACATAAAATTATCAACACAAGAAATAGATAAAACCCTTGAGGTAGGGTAACACCATATGTTATTCCTTATGGAAGGAATGCACTCCTCAAGAAATACTTTATTGTTACAATAACACTATACTTCACTCTCCTCATTACATTTCTCATCCCTTCCTTATATAATGCCACCTAATAACATTCTAGAGAAGGAACCTTCTAGAAGCTAAACCTTCCAGTAAGTCCTCTTACATTATTGAATTCACACTGGGCCTTATTCATTAAAAGTGACCTTTATACATAACAATACTTATCTACTATTATTCCCCTTGGGTACCTCCCTAGGTACCTCATATTATTCCCCCTATATACACTACATTCAATCCTAGAAGTTCCTTCGAATTCCATATCACATCTCGACTATACATCGTATTTATTAACACTGGATCCCATAGATTATATCATTTCATTCCATCCTTGTAGTCAATGAAAATACACTTGACTTATTTATTGTCGAGTGTGTTCCTCCTTTCTTTGGGAGAATGCACAAATGCATCACAACCAAAAACTTTGAGATCTGAGAGGGAATATTTCTTACCAAACCAAACCTCATGTGGAGTTTGTTCAACAATATGGTTATACCAACAGAGGACAAACACCTTCAATAACCACTCACACAACCAGATCAAATATAAACACACTGATGTTTTGACGTGGTAGAACCCCTATGGGGAAACATCCATGTCCCGAGCCAACGCGGCCATTTGGATTAGTTTATTAATGCAAAAGAAAAATATTACAAATAGATTTTACAAGAGATTTTCTCACAATCGATTATCGAAAAATGACCCTCCATGCTCTTTAAATAGAGATCATGGACCAATTTACTGTTAAACGACATATTGATGTATCAGTTAAGATCGGGGAGAATATGAACTGTCGGATCACTCTATATCGGGAACATATCGTGACTGTCGGATTTCCTAACTACAAATGGATACTAATGCATACTAAAGAAACACACTAAGAAATAGACTTTTACCTAACGACACATTAGACCAAGTAGATCTTTACTAACTCCTAAGTGTATAAATATCCTAACATCACCCATAAGAACAACTTAGGATAGGATTGAAGGATTTACACAAGTCACACAATAGGAGAAGCAAGGAAGCATTAACACCTATCCCCCCTTGATGACAACTTCCCGAAGTCCTAATATAGATCGAATTTTGGAAAACTTCGCTTCTATATAAGACTTTGTGAAAATGTCTGCAACTTGATCTTTTGTAGGAAAAAGAGCACTTCAATAACTCGATCATGAATGAGATTACTGATGAAGTGCATGTGTAGATCGATGTGTTTGTTTCACTGATGTTGAACTGGGTATTTGGAAAGCTTGATGGCACTTTGATTTTCACACCAAAGACTAGTTGGATGTTGCTACTAGAATCCAAACTCTGAAAGGATCTGTCAAAGCCACAAGGCTTCTTGACTTGCATTTACCATTACTCGATACTCTACTTTTGTTTAAGAAATTGCAATAGCATATTGTTTCTTACAATCCCAAGTGGTAGGTCCTGAACCAAGGCTAGAAACATAACCTGCAGTAGAATTCCCACCATCAGGATCATCGGCCCAATCTAAATCAGTGAAACCAACCAATAAAGGATTCCCCCCCTGAACTGTAATGTATCTCAAACTGAAATGTACCCTAGACATAGTGAATTATCCTTTTAGTTTCTTTCCAATGGATTTCATGGGGTGTTTTCATATACCGACAAACAAGAACAACAACAAAGGAAATATCAAGATGGGTATGAGTCACGTATAAGAGGCTACCAACTAACTGATGGTACAAAGTGGCATCAACTTTAGGAGAAGTACAGGTGGTAGTAAGTTTGATTCCAAACTCGAAGGGAGAAGGGGATTCTTTACAATATTCCATGTAGAAGCAAAGAAGAAGGTCACAAGCATACATAAACTGGGAAAGAAAAAATCCTTCATTGGTTTGCAAAACTTGGAGGCCAAGGAAATAGTGCAAAAAACCTAAGTCTGTCATTTCAAATTTCTTCTTAAGGTTGGTTTTCACATGGTTTAAAAATTTTGAGTCACCAAGAGTAAGGATAATGATCCAAATGGATTTCGGTGGCCTCCCACCTATTCCAAATAGCTAATTTTGGCAGTTTTCCAGTTCGACAGTTTTTTCCTAGTTTTCAGGTCCTTGACTTCTCGGGCCATTTTGAGGCCCTAAACAACATTTTTAGGGCTCACCACAATAAACATGTGTAGCGATTGCAACAAAAAACATGTGTAGTCCTCATATATACTTTTCCAATGGGATATCGTGCACCTAAAATAGAGATCGTATGTAAAAGTTATGACCCTAGGAAGTTGATGTACTAACTTACCCAAATGGGGCCCACATGAATTTTGGTGCTTCATCTCCTAGGGTTAGGTTTTCGGTTGTCTAGGGTTTTTGAAATTCCTGTTATTGTAAAAATTCCTTGAGAGCCTCATTGTAATCATCTTTTGGCAAATGAACATAGCTGTCACATCTCTTCTCAGAGATAAGACACCACCATTCTAGCAAGCTTGTTTTCCACTGCATTTTACAGTTTCAACTTATTTCCTTATTGAATAGAAACCAGTTTTACTATATATATGTTAGTCTGTGTTAAACATATTTTGATAATAATCTGTATTCATTTTTTTCTTCTCATAAAATCTGGATCAGTATTATTAGAGAGGTATGCTCCTTGTCGTTCTTAATGCATGCCCCCAATGAGGTCAGGATACAAAGCATTGGGTCTTGAGCTTGTTTCTCTTGAGGACAAAATATCTCACATGCCCAAGTGACCTCTCATGGAAGGAGAAAATAAATACGATGGGACAGGAGATCCCTTCAAAATATTTCTCGAGGAATCCCTCACGCAATAGAGGAACGAGATGATGGATAGTTTTGCGCAAATCCTTCGGCGACTACCAACAAGCGACGCATCTTCCTCAAACGGAGGCACCGCCCCCTTCAAGGTACACATCAACTTCGATATTCCTATATTTGAAGGTCAGATAGACGAATATGTTGTAGACAAATGGTTGAATATGTTAGAAGGCTATTTCTCTATCCATAATTTCTCGAATAGAGAAAATATTACTTTTGCGCTCCTCAAATATGTTCCCCATGTCAAAGATTGGTGGGAAAATTTCTGTGAGCATAAGGAAACAAAGGAACCCTCATTATTTATAGTCACAGTCACCTGGGAGTCCTTTAGGGATGTTATTAAGGAACAATACTACCCTGTTGGAAGTTATGATGACCTGTATACAAAATGGACCACACTATGGCAAGAAAGAGACCAAGCAGTTCCCGAGTTCACAAATATCTTCCATACCTTGCGCACCAAGATAGGTATCAAATATTCTGAGCGACATATAGTGCTCAAGTATTGTGTAAGTTTGCATATATACATCTGGGCTGAAATGGATTTTATGGACATCTCATCCTTAGGCATGACCTACAGATATGCCATCAAAATAGAGCAGAAGCTCAAAAAAAAGACGTGGCAATTTGGGCTTGGGAACCCCTCATAGCAAAATCTAGGAAAGGATAGTCCAAACCTGCAAAAAAAGGGACAAAGCAAAGACTGACCACCTCAAGACAAATAGTCTAGCCTATAAGAAAATAAGGACACTGGAAAGACAAATAAATATACCGGGAAGTGGTGCGACTTTCATAAGAGCCCTTGGCATAAAACCGATGATTGTTGCTTAAATTAGTCATTGGTGGCTCAGGTGAAAGCCTCTGAATTAGATGTGGGTTCCGACTCTAAGTCAAAACTAGAAAGGGGGAGATGGATCATTGATGAAAACCTAGTGCTACTGTTTCTACCACCAAGCTCCATCCCGGTGAACCAAACAAGCTAGAGAAAGGCGAGCGCCTTTTTCATTCACAGATGTGGGTGAAGGGTACCCTGTTGTACTTCATAGTTGATAGAAGTAACCAAAAGAACCTAATATCAGAAGAGGTTGTCAAGCGACTCACCCTATCGACAATGCCAAACCCACGAACCTACACCATCGGATGGCTCTGCCAAGGAAGCGACATTCGTGTCAACCAACAATGTTGCATGTCATATGGGATCAAGCCCTTCAAAGATGAGGTATTTTTTGATGTTTCCCCTCTCAAAGTTTGTAATGTTCTTTTGGTCCAACCATATTTATGGAAACACCATGTTGTATATGAGTCTAGGCCTCGTATTTTTATTATTACTTTGAACAAGAAAGTGTACAAGATATTGGAGGTAGACCCACCTAGTGTTATTTCCTTGATCTCTGTCAAGCAATGCAGGAAGGTCATCTCTCAGATAGGGAATTTTTTATTCTTCGTGATTCACTCTCAGAATGAGCAAAATATCATAGCCACGTCAAGGGTCTCTGCGGCCGACCTCTCCACATAGCATAAGCAAGTGGATAAGGTCATGGAACCATACTCAGATATCTTCTCCTCACCTACCGTGGTACCTATGCACTGTCAGGTCAAGCACCCCATCGATCTAGCCCCCAATGAAATGCTTCCCAATGGGCTAGTCTACCGTCGCTCTCTGTTAGAGAATGAGGATATCAAGCGATAGATCCAAGAACTAATTCAGGAGGGGCACATCCGTCCCAACTCATCACCTTGCAGGAGCCCAATTGTGTTGGTACAGAAGAAAGATGGAACCTGGAGACTCTGCATTGATTACCAAGCCCTGAATAAAATCACAGTTAGAAACCGATACCTGATTCCCCGAATTGATGACCTCCTTGATCATCTCATGGGGGTCAAATACTTTAGTAAGATTGATCTGAAGTCTAGATACCACCAGGTCCCGATAAAACATACAAATGTATGGAAGAGAACCTTCAAGTCAAAGGAAGGTCTTTTTGAATGGTTGGCCATGCCCTTTGGCTTGACAAATGCTCCATCCACTTTCATGACGATGATGGACGATATCCTGCGACCATTCAACAATACTTTTGTAGTGGCATATCTGGATGACATTCTCATTTACTACAAGACTTGGGTAGAACACTTGCAACATATGCAACAAGTTCTGCACACCTTGCAGTAGAAAAATCTATAAACCAACTTGGAAAAATGCTCCTTCAGCATGGACATGGTCCATTACCTAGGCTACAGCATTGATCAACATGGTGTACATGTGGATCCAACCAAGATCTAAGTCATATGTGATTGGCCATCCCCAACCACACTCACTGAGCTTCAGAGATTCTTGGGCCTTGACAATTTCTACCATAGGTTCGTTTTGTGATTCTCTCATATTGCATGGGCCCTCAATCAAGTAACGAGGGGTGGTGGTAAGGAAAAATTTTTGTGGGTCCGGTCCCAACAACAAGCGTTTGATGATTTGAAGCAACGCTTGTGCTCATCCCCAATACTTTCACAATCAGACCTACAACATCCCTTTGAGATCGAGAAATATGCTTCAAACTATGTTGTGGGTGCCATTCTCACTCAGCACGGCCACCCCGTGGCCTATCATAGTGAGACACTATCATATGTTGTTTGTAAGTACCCTACTTACGACAAATAAATGTACTCCATTTTGAAATCCTATCGCCAATGGAGATAGTACATTCTTGGGAAGGAGACAATCATCCACACTGATCATAAGCCACTGCAGTTCATGTAGACATAAGGAAAATTGAAGAATCACTGCCATAAGAAGTAGTCCACATACTTGCAGCAATTCTACCTCAACATCAAGTATAAAATAGGAAGCACCAACTGCATCGTTGATTTCCTAAGCAGACCTCCAATTGTGGCACTCACTGCGATGCTAGACTCTTGTGGCCATGAGACCTCTGGATGGCCCCAATTCTATGAGATAGACCCAAACTTCGCCACCACCTACCAAATGTTGGGCGCAAACACAGTTGTCGATAATTTCCATCTTCAGGATCGGTTGTTGTGTCGTTTAGGCCATATCTGTGTTCCATCAAGAGAGCGAGCAAAGATGATCTGGGAATTGCATTACATTCGGGTGACAGGACACTTTGGAAATGAAAAGATAGTGGAAACACTACAGAAACATTTCTATTGGCCTAAACTTCGACAGGAAGTCGTCAAGTATATCAGGTCTTGCACTACCTGCGCTATTTCCAAACCAACCAATAAGAAAGAGGGTATGTACACCCCTCTTCCTACTCCTGACAAGCCATGTGAATCCATCTCCATGGACTACATGTCAAGCCTCTCATCCACCAAGCAAGGAAATGACTGTGTTTTTTTTGTTGTTGATCACTTTTCTAAGATGGCAATTCTAGTCGCCTACAAGAAGAGAATCACAACAAAGGCCACTGTGAAGCTCTTCTTTGAATGAGTCTAGGTACATTTTGGAATCCCATAAACCTTTGTCTCAGATCGAGACAGTCGATTTGTCAGCACATTCTCATTGAGCCTCTAGTCACTACTGGATAACAAGCTCAACAAATCCATGACCTTCCACCCCCAGACAGATGGCCAAACTGAGGTCATAAATCAAATGATCATGCATATCTTGCGCATGTATAATTTCAAGAACCCTCGCACATGGGATGAGAGTCTTCCCTATGTCTAGCATAGCTACAACCAATCCTTTCATAGCTCAACTCACCACAGCCCCTTTCAGGTGGGGTTGGGATTCCAACCATTGGGTCCCATAGATGTTGCACTACCCCTTGTGGTCACCTTGGTTGACTCATCTCCTGTTGCAACTGAAGTTGAAAAATCCACCCAGTACATTGAGCAGATCCAGCACATCCACCAATAGGTTCAAGACATCCTACATAAGTCCAATGACAAGTACAAGTAGCTCCATGATCAACACCGGGTGCCACATAAGTTTCAGGTGGGAAAAAAAGTTTGGTTTCATTTGTAGAAAGAACGCCTTACTAGACTCCATCAGAAACTTTTCCCACTCTGTTATGGGTCATACAACATCACCAAGGTTTTGGGTGATAATGCTTTTGAGCTCAACATTCCTCCTTTCCTTGGCCTACACCTAGTGTTCAACGTGGATCTCCTATGACCTTATTTCCCACCATTATTGGACACCTCAGAGATAGAAGAACAACTGACACCAATAGATCTCAATCCCGATTGCATACAACATGCATCCAGTGATCATATTGTGGACAAACAGGTCAAGGGCACTGTTGGGTCTTAGAAATGTTGCATTTTCATCCTCTTTTCATTTCGCCATTCCTCACATTTTATCACCTCATTTAACCTTTCATTATACTATTTTAATAAATACATTTGGGTTTCACCTTATTATTTTCCACTTTATTCATTTTAGTATTAAAAGAGAATTTATGATTAAATATTAGAAAATCGACATGTTTTCATATATATCTCAAAAATGTGTGAGCTTTGTAATGTGTAGGAATATGTGAAGGATTAATTCAAAAAGACTTCTCTAATATTGCCTCCACTATTTCAAGATTTGAGGAGACAATTATTCAATCTTATTTCAAGGAGAAGATCATGGGGAATGGATAGCATATCTTATCCAATATTTATGAGAGACGTGTGAGGATTTGAAGGGATAATATTTTGTAATAATGGGAAATTTGTTGAGAGAAAAGTGCATCTGTAATTATGATATGCTTATCTTCTTTTCAAAGCTCTCATGTATAAAAGAGAGTGCTCTCTCTTCATGAGGGGGTAGTCATTAGGATGAGAAAGTAATTAGTCATTATGGGATTAGAAGAAGAATAGATTTAGATTAGAAAATTATTAGAAATCAATGATAGGAGTTAGTCATTTGGTTCATAGTCATTTCTTTGATTAGTTTCATGATTTCATTATTTTGTCATTTGATTATTGTGATGTAATTGACATTTCTTTATTGTTAGTGTGAGCTCACATGTGTTGTCTTGTTTCTCTTCACATGTTGTTTTCCTTTGATGCAATTTTCCATTTCCAAGTTAATTTCATTTACGCAATTTCATTTCAAGCATGTGTTTCAACAATTCAATTCCAAGTCATGTGTTTTGGCTTCCCACATTAGATTAACAATTCAATTCCAGTTGTAGCTTAAACATTATATTAGGTTAAGTTAGCCTCAATCCTGCATATACTGTGCATGTGCTTCGTAAGTTTACAAACTCCTTAGGTTGACAATTTAATGATTGTTCACTTATTAAACAACAATATTTACCCTCAACATTTTGGCGCCATTGTCAGGGAGGTGATAAAGGGATTGAGGTATAGGTAGCTAGGTTGTCTTTTAAATTACACAGCTTAGGGGAGGATAAATTGTAAGACGAGAGGTAAGAACCTACGTGGCCACTATAATGAGTTTTATCCAAATCCTTGATTGTTCCTTTCATGCAAGTGTGTTTTTTTTTTTTGCAAAGAGTGTTTAATTTTCCACAAAATGTGTTTGATTTCCGCAACTGTGAAGAGTAATTGTTTTCTATTTCAGCAAGAGTGTTTTTCATCTGTTTCAACAAAAGTGCTTTTATTTAATTTTTTTTCATTTTTTGGTGCTGTAAGAATCTATTTTTCTGCAAGATGGTTTAACAATGAGTTTAAGCTTGGAACAACTCACTCAGATCCTAGCAAAAGTTGGGATCTCCTCTTCCCTGGAAGATGATATCTTGACAGCAGCCAAAATCTTAATTACTCCTCCAAAGGCAAATGAAGAATCAACATTCCAAGAATCCTATGCATCTGACAGAGAACAATTATTAGAGCAGGAGATCGAGGAAGACGAAGAAGAGTCACAACATGATATGAAGGAGGGAAATCACACCTACAAAAACCTTATTGAACAATGGTTCCAAGTAAGAATTAGGTTAGATCAAAGTTTTTGTTTTTATTTAGTTAATTCCTAGTTACAACAATTAAATTTTATTATTTTTGTATGTTCTAGATTTCATTTCGCAAAATTGACAGTGAATATATTCTTATTATTCTTGTGTGAATGGTTACATTGGATATTTGACTACACATAAATAATTTATAACTTTCAATTAGTGTAGAGTAGATAGGAAAGACAAATAAAACAATGTTATTTTCAGTTTTTTTTTTTTTTTTAGAATAAGTATGCTCTCCTCCGCGCTTCGTGAGATCTTGAGGATCAGAAAGTAAGATGTTTCTAATGTGATGTTTTAATTTTTGAGATATCCATTTTCTAACAAAATTATTTTCTTTAACTTCATTAGAATTAGAATTGCTTTAATTTTTATTTTTATTTTTAATTGCTCTAATGTGCAGAGCCATGGCTATGATGTCCACGCTTGTGAAGATGGCAGTAGGTATGTTGGGGAGTTTAAGTGGGGCGTCAAGCATGGCCTTAGATACTACCACTTCCGAAATGGTGATACCTATGTTAGATAGTATTTTTCAGAAAAAAATGCATCGGTTTGGTGTTTACCATTTTTCCAATGGTCATCATTACAAATGGTGTTTTAGAGACTCCTAGTACACAAAATTCTCAGCCAAGATCCCCCATAGTTGTGAACCATTCAAAAGTATTGAATGCAACATAGAAATCAAGAGCAACATAAAAGGAATTTGAAACTCCTCAAGTTGATGAAAGAGTAAATAAAGCTATTTTTTATGCTAACAGAACGGCTAATGCAACAAGGATGGTTGCAGTTAAAGTTGTTTAGAATAGAATGCATGGTAATGTGTCAATTGAAAATGTCCAGGGGGTTGACCTATAGTAACTTATTTTGCAATATCAATTGGTGGTCAGAATTTCTAGTTGAGTGGCAACAATGCCATCTTTCGCCCTCATCCTGTAGCCTGGAAACTAACCCTGCACATTGAAACAATAAGGGAATATGGATCAGAACGTTGTGGAGCATTTGGTCTCTATCAAAATTGGAAAGCATTGCATTGCAGTCGCCGATGCTAAAACAATATTGATTTACAAACATCACAATCATTAAACTTCAAGAATGTAAACACACATCACAATTCTAGGGTTAAACAAAATTTAGATTTGAAAATGGTGGTCGACTCATTTATCTTGTTGATAACTATAGGGAGAGTTTGACCAATAGAGAAATCTTTTGTGAGAAATAAATGCAACAAGAAAAATAAGTCAACCATTTCTTTTATCGAGGGCCTGCAAATAGGTTATTTACGTAAGTTTGTTGCAACTCCACTCAAATGCACAAGAAAAACAACCTGAAATCTTGGTCAGTTTGTTGAATATGGAAGGAGATTGATTTCCAAATCATCTCCATTCTTTATGACTTGGAAACCATCTCTTATGAACCTAACGGCGCAACTATTCCTTACCCACTTGAGTCCTTCAGAAAATAATCGTTATGATCATAAAATATTTTGTTTCTACATCCTCATCCTTTGGTAACTTCTAGAAATTTGTACTAAAGATTAGAGAATGTGGGCGCCTCCATGAAACAATGCTATATTGAATTGTCAAAGGTAAAGGAAAGTCTTGGGAAAGTAGATCTATATTTCCAGAAGCTAGTAGATGCCATGGTAACATGGATTGAGGATCGGGATGAGCTCAATATGACTGCCAACAATGTCGAATCTAATGTTCCCAATGGAGCAACTAAGTCAACCAAATTCACCCAGGCTTTGAACAAAACATATATGGGTGGGCTAGGCATGCATCACTCGTAAAATCGCATGCCCTCGCCAAACCATTGTGGATTGAACTAGTTGGAATATTTTTCCTTGTTGCGATGGATGGCTAGCACTCGAATCCAGACAGACATGCCCTTTGAAAGCTCCATATCTCCTGCTTTCACATTTTTATTTTTTTTCAAGTGCCTTTCAAGGGAGCATCGATGCTAATGTGTACAGTCTAGGTGATTTTTGGGTTCTTCCTTATTGATGACAGAACGCTGGAACAAGACTTCTTCACATTGCAATTTTCCATCATTGATGGTTATGGCCTGCCCATCTGGCAATTTGAAATTTTTCTCCAAGTGCCTGGGTGTGGCATTGGCTATCTCCATTTCGTGTTTGAAGTCTTGGGTTATGTAGTTGAGATTTCCAGCATCCACCTTGAGCTTAGATCCCCTCTCACAAGGACTCTCCCAAGGATGAGTCCATTCTTGTCATAACTGTTGAAGAGATGATTGTCGCAGATGGGCTATTGTTTGGGTTTCTCACTAGGTTTGGTGCAATGGCAACTCAGATGAAGGCCTTCTTTGATTCCATGGGGAATTTATGGAGTGAGAAGTCGAGAGAAATTATAATCCCTTAATGGTAGGAGCGAGAAGCTTGGAAGTGTTTATGGCATTGATCGCAATAATTGTCATCATGTTTGTAGTCCAAGATCCTTTGGTGGTCGTAGAGGCTAGAAAAACAGTGACTGTTGTAAAATTTAATTGCCTTGATACACCTAATTTTACGTGCAACAAAAATAGTGATTGCGCCAACTTCAAAGACACACCTTTCTGTTGGGGTAATGCTGATGTGGATGGTTTATGTTGCAATTTTGGTGATAGACAAGCTTTATTTACTGAACGTGTGGAAATATTTAATTATGGGAATGAGAATTTTATTATTGTACGACCATGTATTTTGAATTTCATATATTTATAAAAAATTTAAACTTTATTATGGATTGAAATTTTGTATTTACTATGGATAGATGAATTTGTTTATAGATAAGTTTAGATTAAAAGAATGAAAAAAGCTTATCCATTTCTACAAAAGGGAGAGTTATCCAAATGTATTTTGAAATGATAAATTTGCAGTGAAAAATTGTAAATATTTATTTTAATGAAATAATATAATGGTGAGTCATCACACAAAAAAAATCAAAACTTAAAAATAATAATAATAATAATAATACAAATTGCAAATGGATTTCAATCATTCTTGAAAACAATATCAAAATAATGCTTTTACATTTACGCTAACTTGGTTTCTTTAGTCACTTCAACAACCATCGATGATGGAACTTGCATGCAAAAGGAAACAAGTAAAACACACTTTTTGAAATTTGATTTGCTCACATTCGTACTCATTCCTGCATTTTATATTTTTTGAAGCTCTCACAGTTTTCATGCAAGATTAGTACTAAGCCTTTACAGGTTCGAAGATGATCCAATCTCATGCCAAAGTGATTTTTGAGAATCACCAAACTTTTTAGAAAAAACATTCTTCATTAAAAGCTTGAAGGAGCTAAATTTTTCATCGCACATGTCATGGAATTTTCCGCTACACATCTATCTTTTAGGAAATCAATTATGCCATGACATGATCACTTACCATTCTCCTTCCAATATTTTTTCATCAACCATGTATTGAAGTCCACTATTTCATTTCCTTATCCGTCATGACTTCACACACGCCTATCTTTCTGAGTCACATACATCTCTTTATTATTTTGGAGTTCATTTTGCCTTAGGAATAAAACCATTCAGTTCCTTTCCATGACTACATTGTCTTGTTTTCCTTACCATACAAACCTGTTGCTACTGAGATATTTTCATCTATAGTCCTACCAATCATTTTGTACGAACTTGCATTAACTGATGTGGGATTCCTTAAGGCCCACCTCTCAATAAGTCTTTCCCCATTGACCTAAGCACATTCTTTGGGATAGAGACTAGAGTCCTTATGAGTACCTTGAGGCTTTCATTCCTTAATGGAAATTTATCTCGCTAACAATCATGGGAATCCATCAATGTCCCTTGCTCGTTAGATCTTGCAAGTGGCTTGAAATCAACACATCTATTTACACTTCACAAGATGTACTTAGGTATCTTGGCACTCATTGACATCAATGGTGAGTTTGCAGTAATGAATACCATTTGATTCCATTTTCAATGGTGAGTTTGTGGTAATGGTATTCAATGGAATCAATGGTATTCATTATCAAATGGCAGTATTCATTACCATTTGATTCCATTTTCACATTCATCACCTCATATATTGTTGAACAACATGTCTCTTCCGAACTACACTTTGTTGCACTTTTATTCTAGCTATTGATCTATCTTGGCATGATTCATAACATGAAGAAAAGACTTTCTTATGCACGTTGATGGCTTATCATTTCCAATGCATGTGTGATTAAAATATTATTGCAACGAGAAAACAAGTAAACAAAATGAATGTTGTTAACACAAGAACCAACATTTGTTATATTCATGGTTGTCACACAAGAACCAACCATTAGAAACATCAGTTGTTACTCATGTATTTCACATCATGGAATGATTTCATTAAGAAGCCAAAAGTCCTAAAGAATAACCATGCAAGGTTGCATGAGAACATGCAACAAGATCAATTGAGTTGGGGGGGGATTTTCATCCTCTTTATTGTTAAGAAATATAATCATGCAAAGCCAAAATTGAGAAGAAAAAGTTTTTTTATGAAAATTTGCATGAGGACATGCAACAAGTTCATTTGGGGGGAAATGTTGGGTCTTAGAAATGTCACATTTTCATCCTCATTTCCTTTCTCCATTCCTCACACTTTATCACCTCATTTAACCTTTAATTATATTGTTTTCATAAGTTCACATTTGGGTTTCACCTTATTATTTTCCACTTTATTCATTTTAGTATTAAAAGAGAATTTATGATTAAATATTAGAAAATCGACATGTTTTCGTATATATCTCAAAAATGTGTGAGCTTTGTAATGTGTAGGAATATGTGAATGATTAATTCAAAAAGACTTCTCGAATATTGCCTCCACCATTTCAATATTTGAGGAGATAATTATTCAATCTTATTTCAAGGAGAAGATCATGGGGAATGGATAGCATATATTATCCAATATTTATGAGAGATATGTGTGAGGATTTGAAGGGATTATATTTTGTAGGAATGGAAAATTGATTGAGAGAAAAGTGGATCTGTAATTATGAGATGATTATCTTCTTTTCAAAGCTCTCATGTATAAAAGAGAGTGCTCTCTCTTCATGAGGGGGTAGTCATTAAGATGAGAAAGTAATTAGTCATTATGGGATTAGAAGGAGATTAGATTTAGATTGGAAAATGATTAGAAATCAATGATAGGAGTTAGTCATTTGGTTCATAGTCATTTCTTTGATTAGTTTCATGATTTCATTATTTTGTCATTTGATTATTGTGATGTAATTGAGATTGTTTTATAGTTAGTCTGAGCTCACATGTGTTTTCTTGTTGCTCTTCACATGTTGTTTTTCTTTGATGCAATTTTCCATTTCCAAGTTAATTTCATTTATGAAATTTCATTGCATTCATGTGTTTCATCAATTCAATTCCAAGTCGTGCGTTTCAGCTTCCCGCATTAGATTAAAAATTTAATTCCAGTTGTAGCTTCAACATTAGATTAGGCTAAGTTAGCCTCAATCCTACATATACTATGCATGTGCTTCATAAGTTTATGAACTCCTCGAGTTGACAATTCAATGATTGGGCACTTATTAAACAACAACATTTGCCCTCAATGGGCACTCACCAAAAAAGGATCCATCTTTATCGAGTTGTCAAAGCAGGGCAGTGCCTGCACCAAGGCAAGTGGCTCACCCGAGGCCAAATTCAGTAGAAATTTCCTCATCTAATGGGGGCACTCAATGCAATGGAGACCATTGCTTCCTAATGGGGAAGGATTGATTTAGATGGATATCGGTGGTCTCCTTCCTATTCCAACTAGCTCATTTTGGCAGTTTTCCAGTTTGGCAGTTTTTTCCTAGTTTTCAGGTCCGTCACTTCTAGGGTTGTTTTGAGGCCCTAAACAACATTTTTAGGGCTTTCCACAGTTATTATGTGTAGGGCTCGCCACATGAAACATGTGTAGTCCTCGAATAGACCTTTCCAATGGGCTATCGTGTGCCTAAAACAAATATCACATGCAAAAGTTATGACCCTAGGAAGTTGATGTACTAACTTACACAAACAGGGCCCACATGACTTATGGCGCTTCATCTCCTAGGATTAGGTTTTTGGATGTCTAGGGTTTTTGGCATTCCTGTTTATTGTAAAAAGGCCTTGAGAGCCTCATTGTAATCATCTTCTGGTGAATGAGCACAATTGTCACATCTCTTCTCAGAGATAAGTCGCCACTATTCTAGCAAGCTTGTTTTCTACTACATTTTACAGTTTCAGCGTATTTCCTTATTGAATAGAAACCAATTTTACTGTATATTTGTTATTCCGTGTTAAGCATATTTTGATAATAATTATTCATTTCGTTTTGCTCATAAAATCTGGATCAGATAAGGTCATCAACATAAAGAACAAGGATTATGAGATGAATTCCTACTTTCTTAGTATAGACATTAGGATAAAAATGACATCTAAAAAATCCAATGTCACTAAGAAAGTTGTCCATTTTGGCATACCAAGCTCAGGGAGATTTCTTAAGACCGTAAAGAGATTTCTTAAGGTGACAAAAAAGGCTAGAGGCATTCTGGACATAGCCAGGAGGTCATTCCATGTAGATTTCTTCTTACAAATCCCCATGCAAGAAGGTGGATTTTACATCCATCTCATGGACCTCCCATTTATGTGAGGCAACAAGGACAAGAACAAGGAGGATGGAATTCATTTTGGATACAGGGGAAAAGGTTCCATTATAGTCAATTCCTTCAACTTGGGAAAATCCTTTGGCAACTAACCGAGACTTGTGTCTTTCAACACTTCCATCTGATGCATACTTAGTTCTGTAGACCCATTTACATCTGAAAAGTTTTCTTCCATTCGAAAGAGGTACAAGATCCCAAGTATCATTTTCCATTAAACAAAAATACTCTTCATTCATTGTTGTATCCCAATCTGGATGACCTGAAGATTTTTCAAATGTCTATGGATCATGAGTCGCTAAAACTTGAGCCAAAAGAGAAGAGGCTCACTAGAACTATGAACATGTCCGATGTTGATATAAAGGATCATCAAAAATATCACCAACTACTTCTTGTATTGAACAAACCCATCTAGCAAGTGGTGGTGTTGGTGCTAGTTTAGGTTCAATGGAATCATCTGGAGGAAGGTGAGCAGGAGGAGGTGGAATTTCATCCTCACTATCATTATCTGAAGAAGAAACCATAATAGGAACAGAAGAAGGAACAAATTCTGAAGATGGATCACAGGCTAAAGAAGGCACAGTCGTCGAATTAGGCTCGTAGGCTAAGATATTTTCATCAAATTTAACATCTCTTCTAATAATAATTTCATTACAATGTGGTTGAAGAAGTTTTCAACCTTTGACGTCTTCAAAATAACCAACAAATATACACTTATCACTTTTAGGCTACAATGCTTTCATTTTCTCATCAAGAATGTGAGCCCATGCTATACTGCCAGATACACGAAAGTGACTTACATCAGGTTTAATTTTAGTCAATGCTTCTTTCGGTGTTATATTTTTAAGATCCTTTGTGGGAGTGAGATTTACTATGTAATTTTCATAGTTGATGGCTTCCGCCCAATACTTTAGACTTAATCCCATAGATTGGATCATATAATTAGCCATTTCATTTAATGTGCAATTCTTTCTTTCAACAACACCATTTTGTTGTGGTGTATATGGAACAGTGTGTTGCATTTGGATGCCCTGTGTAGTGTAGTAACTTGTACAATTATTTTTCATGTATTCACCTCCATTATATGTTCTTAATTGTTGAATTTGATGTCTAGATTGCTTTTATACAAGGGTCATGTAGGCCAGAAACTTTTCAAAAACTTCACTCTTAATTTTTAAGAAGTAAACCCAAGTACATATGGAAAATTCATCAATGAAAGTTAAGAAATACTTGCACCCATAAAAATAAGGAGAAGAAAGTGAACCACACAAATCATAGTGAACAAGATGCAAAGACCTGAGGCATGCCAAGAGGTAGTTTATCAAAACTATCTCGATGATGTTTGTTGAGAACACAACCAACACAAACACCATCTCTACATGAAACAAGAGGAAGACCAGTCACCATCTATTGATTACATAGTTGTTGCAATGAGCGATAGTTTATATGACCAAACCGCTCATGCCAAAGTTTTCTCAAGTCATCGCTATGAGCAACAAAAACTAATGGAAAAGATGATGACCCAAAGTTGTCAAACTTGTATAACCTGATAATATCATCAACAATTCCATTTGCAAGAACATGTTGAGGATCTTTGAGATCCTTGATCACAACTTCGTGAGGTGAAAACTCTATGGTTTTACCTTCACCTGAATGAGTGATTTGATATACTGATATAAGGTTACAAGAAATACTTGGAACACATAATACATCATTGAAATGACCATTATCTACTTAAATTGTTCCAGATCCTACAATACTAAGAGATATATCATCACCAACAAATATTTTCTTGATGTTACATTAATTTAGAGTGGAAAATATGGCTTTCTCCTTAGCCATATGACAAGATGCTCCATGGTCAATAATCCACTCATCAGAAGAAGAAGTACAAGTTGGACTGAAGGAGAAACCAGAAGCAGGAAGTGCATGTCCATGAGAAGAAGAAGTAGTAGAATCAATATTGATGTTGTGCTTTTGCATTGTTGCATCTAAAGCTTCCATCTTCTTGAAACATTTGGACTCATCATAACCATCTTTCCATAAAAGTTGCAATGTTTGTCAGTCTTCTTAATTTTATATTTTTCTCCTTTTTCACCATTAGGAGTTGAATCTAAGTGGGTTTGGGACCCTTGTTTTTCTTTTTGTTGTGGTGAGGATGTTTCTTCTTCGGATTCTTCGGTTTATTTTTCTACTGGGATACTAAGGCTTTGTGGAGGCACATGCAGTGATGATCACTCCAAGTTGTACAAGTTTATCTTGCTCTCTAAACAAATAATCACAAAAGGACTCAAGAGTGAGTTTTTGATAATATTTCCCTAGAGCTTCTCTCATGGCATATAAGGTAGATACAAACACATTATATGCATTATCTAGCTTAGAAAGAATAATATAGATGAAAAGTTCTTCCTCCAACTTTATGTTACACTCTTCACATAAAATTCTGAGTGTTTTAAACTTAGATAGATAGTCTTCAATGCAAGAAAAATAATTTGGACTTAAATTCAATATATGATTTTCTAACTGATGTGCTCAAATAATATTGTGTTTACCAGACACAGATTCAAGATTTTCCCAAGCTTCATCGGGGTCATCAATTTCTTAAAGGTGGAACCTTAAATTAGGAGAGATGGACATTATGATCATTCCACGTGCTTCGTCATTCCTATTAGCCCATTTGACTTTCTTTTCATCATCAGTGGGTTCATTTTCCTTTCCCAAGGTAATCCGGTACATGCCTTAACTTCTTAATAAATCCTCCATATGGGATTTCCGTTGGAAGTAGTTGGTGTTGGTAAGAAAAATATCACTAGAATAATTCATATTAGATATGCATATAATATGGATTTAAAAACTGAAACTGGTGATCTAGATGAAAATATCTCAAAAAATTAGGCGGTTAAAAAAAAAAAAAAAAAAAACATTGAAAACAAACTTTGGATGTGAAAGTTATGCCCTTTAAAAAAAAACATAAATGGTAACCAAAGAGTCACGTGACATGTAGAAGTTGGTCCATGTGGTGATACCCCTCCAAATAACCTCACTTTTACAAATAAGTTGTTTTATGAAGTGACCCACTTTTATAAAAAAGAAGTGGGGATTACTTTTACAAAGAAGTTACTTTATAAAAGAAAGTTGTATGCAAAATAAATAACTTTAAAACAAAATATTAAAGCTACTTATAGTGATTCACTTTTATACTTGAAGTGAAATACACTTTACAATGGATGCATGATCTTTTTCAAAAAAAGTAACAAAAAAAAGACTTGAACTCAAGACCTCTTACTTAATAAGGCAATTTTTAACCAAGTGAGCTAGAAAAACATATTGTATTGTTTATAAGGAGGATTGTTATTTTTGTTGTTGTTGTTGTTGAAGAAGAATACCTTGGAGAGTGTGTTCATAAAAAACTCTTTTCACACAAGAATTTTTTTTGCTCCAGACCTGATTGAAATGGTTGTATCTTGGGAAAATATAAACTTTTTTGAGTGAAACAAAAAGTGTTCCTGACTGAAACAAGTGATTCAGATGCAATGGAACAATCCTCTCAGCCTAGAAATGTATGGAAATGGTAGAAATCGGAGATGAAGAAACTCGGTTTCATGATCTCGATCTACAACAAGAGTGGGTCTTTAAACATGCTCTAATACCATGTTCGACAACACAGGTATTCCAATAGAGGAGGAACACCTTCAGTAACCACTCACACAACCAAATCAAAGATAAACACACTCATGTTTTGACGTGGTAAAACCCCTACAGGGAAACATCCACGGCCCCAGCCAATGCGGCCACTTGGAGCAGTTTATTAATGCAAAAGAAAAAGATTACAGAGAGATTTTACAAGATATTTTCTCACAATCGATCATCAACAAATGACCCTCCATGCTATTTAAATAGATATCATGGACCAATCGGGTGTTAAGCCACAGATCAATGTAGTCGTTAAGATCGAGGAGAATATGAACCGTCGGATCACTTTATGTCGGGAACATATCGTGATCGTCGGAATTTCTAACTACAAATGCATACTAATGCATACTAAAGAAACACACTAAGAAACACACTTTTACATAATGACACATTATACCAAGTAGATATTAACTAACTCTTGAGTGTCTAAATATCCTGACAGAGTCGAGTCGATTAGCACTAATGAATGAGACCTATTTACCAAATATTTTGCAGTGTCCATAGTATCTAACCAAAATTCTTGTGCTAGATCGACACCACTGAGCATGTTCATTTCCTTATCCATGAACATCTTGTCCATTCTTTCAGAAACTCCATTTTTGGGGGGGGTATATGGTGTGGTATTTTGGTGTGCTATGCCACAATTCTTGTAGAACTGCTCAAAATCATTTCCACATAATTCACCTCCATTGTTAGTTATCAACACCTTGATCTTCTTATCTATATGGTTTTCCAAAAGATATTTAAACTCTTTGAATTTCTCAAAAAACTATTATTTCTTCCTCGAGGAATACATCCATGTCTTCCTGAAAAAATCATCTATGAAGGAAACATAATACAAGGATCCACCAAGTGAAGGGACGGGTACAGGCCTAAACAAGTCACTACCTATCAATTCCATAATCCCTTTTCCCCTTGTAGCTCTAGATGGGAATCTAACCCGATTTTGTTTTCCATATATTCAATGTTCACAAAAATCGACTTCCAAATTACAATCTTGAAAACCTTTAACCATCCCTTTGTTGTGCATAGCTTGAAGTCCTTTTCCACCCATGTGTCCCATTATTTGGTGCAATACCATGGCTATTTCGACTTGACAATGAACAATCAAGTCAGTTTGTATCGACTAAGCCCAAATTGAGTCAATTCGAGTTGACTTTAGTGATCCAGGTGGATATTGGTGGCCACCCACCTTTTCCAACTGGCTCAAAACACTTTCTGACAATTTTGGCAATTTACTATTTTTAGCAGGTTTTAACTTCTGGGGCCATTTTGAGGGCCTAAATGAAGGTTTTTCAAGATAGAGGTTCTCAATGATAGATGAAGGCATGATTGATCCCCCAAAATGAATCTCCTTGATGATACCTTTCCAACGAGCTATCACACGCCTAAAACGGAGATTGTATGCAAAAGTTACGACCCCGGGAAGTTGATGTACTAACTTACCCAAACGGGGCCCACGTGACTTTTGGCGCTTCATCTCCTAGGGTTAGGTTTTTGGATGTCTAGGACTTTTGGCATTCCCGTTTATTGTAAAAAGGCCTTTTGAGCCTCATTGTAATCATCTTCTTGCGAATGCGAGTAGCCGTCACATCTCTTCTCAGAGATAAGCTGCCACCATTCTAGCGAGTCTTTCACTCTGTATTTTTACAGTCTCTGTACATTTCTTTGATTAATAGAAATCGTGTATTACTGTATATCTATGTTTATGGTTGCTTCTCTGATACATTTCTGTTATATTATTGAATATCTACAATATCTCTGTGCATTTCTTTATAATATCTCTGCTCTCATTTTGTGCCGAAAACAATCCGGATCATTCAGGAACAACAATGTTGTTGCATCCAGTCAAGTCAAAATTCCTTAACAAGTTGTATAGGGTTCCAATCTGGACTCCTTTCATTCAGACCATCACACCCCTAATCGTTTTGTACGTATCCTTTTGAAATAGAGTGTGCACACCTTCTTCACACATTTTGCTGACATATATCAGGTTTCTTTCCAAACCCAAGATATGTAGCACACCTGGAAAGGTTCTACTCCTCCCATCCTACAATATCATTCAGAATCTTCCCTATCCAACAATTATGGTTTTCAATTCATCCCACATGAACACATATCTCCCTTCATATCTCTCATATTCGCAAAACAATTCTTTCTGAGGTTTCATATGAAAGGATGCACCTGAGTCGATCAACCAAACATCATAATCCAACTGTGTACTAGTTGACGCTAGATACACATTGCCTCTTTTATCTAGAGTAGTCTTTCTCTCTATTGATTTCTTCTCGTCGAATCCCGATCTGATCTTTTTCACTTTTTGCTTGAAGTCTCTTTTGTAATGCTTATATTTACCGCATTTCCAACATCTTCTCATTGACTGAACAAGGGATTTAGATCTATCCTTCAACTTAGACTTTATACTGGATAATTTTCCTTTATCTTTGTCGATCGATTGACCTCTCACAATTAAGGCATCTTTGGTTTATCCTTACATGTTCTTCCATATCATTTCTTTTGACATCAGAGATGCAACCACATCTTCAAGAATTAATGTAGTTAAATTACTCCCTATATCCAAGACTAAGATATCCCAAGAGCTTGGCAAAGAACACAACAAGCTAATATGTTTCTCCTCCTTAGTGATTTTAATATACAAATAATAACCAACTTATTACAGTATTGAATGCAGCTAAGTGATCTATTACTGAGATCCCATCACTCATCCTCATAAGATACAACTTCTTCTAAGGGAAAAACTTGTTTACAAGGGATTTCAACTGGTACAAGCTTCCCAACTTGTCCCACAGTTTCTTTGTCATGTCTTTTCCTAATACATTCAACAATACCAAATTTGCAAGACATTCTTCCTTTGACATACCTGACATAATTTTACCCCATTCTTCCTTCGACATACCTATCATAATTTTACGATGACTCACAATTATCCATTGTTCTCGATCTACAAGAAGATACTCAATTTTAAGCTTCCAAAGTTCAAAATTCTAGCCATTTAATTTTTCAATCTCTATCCTCGAACTACTTGCCAATATTTCAAGCACAAATTAAAGATCAATAACTTACAACTCCCACTGGACCTAGGTTTAGCTCAAATCCAATATATTCTTAACATTTCCCCCGATACGACTTGTATAGAGAAATAGAGAAGCTATAATACCAAATGATGATAAATTAACACTCACACTAAACCAACCAGGAAAGAGAAAACATATTTAAACAAAAAATAAATGACAAACACACACAGTACATAGAGATTTTATCCTAGAAACCCTTAACCAGGAAAACCAACATTCCTTGAGAATGTTTATCTCTTCTTGTCTTATCCATTCATTGAATAAAGAGTTACATGACTAACCTTGGTCTACACCTAAGACATAATCACCATCATACTCTCTTGTTTTACACAAGAAGAACCATATAACTAATTCAACTTACATCTACATGACCAAGTTTATAAACAACAACATATAAATATTAGCTTATGCAGTATTACAACACACCTTATTTATCGGCTTTACAACATGCAAATCATGGTGCCTAAAAAAAATTACAAATCCATGAAGATGATTGGCTGCAATCCTGTGAATCTCAGGATTCTGTTACAATCGACTATTAGTTAGTTACTAGACGACTACCCATCCAACCTTAACATGGTCTTGTATAGAGAAATAATTAATAAAGAAGATCTAATATGAATTGTATAGAGAAATAGAGAAGATCTAATACCAAATGATGAGAAATTAACACTCACACTAAACCAACCAGGAAAGAGAAAATAAATTACAAACACACACAGTACATAGATATTTTATCATGGAAACCCTTAACCAGGAAAACCAACATTCCTTGAGCATATTACTCTCTTCTTGTCTTATCCATTCATAGAATAAAGAGTTACATGACTAACCTTGGTCTACACCTAATACATAAACACCATCATACTCTCTTGCTTTACACAAGAACCCTGTAGCTAATTCAACTTACATGTACATGACCAAGTTGCTAAACAACAACATCTAAATATTAGCTTCTGAAGTATTACAACACACCTTATTTATCGGATTTACAACATGAAAAACCCTAAATCATGGTGCCTAAAAACAATTACAGATCCATAAAGATGATTGGCTACAATCTCACGAATCTCAGGATTTTGTTACAATCGACTATTAGTTGGTTACTAGTCGACTACCCAGCCAACCTCTAGGTGGTCTTCATCTAGATGCCACTCAACCTCCTATCAACCTCATATCGGATGACCTTTCGACTTCCTAGTTGACCACTTCGACCTTCGACTTACAAGTTGATCACTTCAACCTCAACATAACCATCGAATCGATTTATCCCTCCGGTCAAACGTTCACCTAGTTGATCCACCTCAACTTGTCAGTCAATTGACTATTCTTTCACTCCAAAGAACATACCAACTCAACATTTGAATGCTTATTTTCATTGCATTGTATAAATTATGATAAGGATGTTTATTGCATGAGAAATTATAATAAGCACTAGTAATAAATATGAATGTTTCGTTGACTCCAAATGGCTTGGTTTTGTCTATGAAGTAGGTAAACATTATGAACTCTAGTAGAGGAATTTATATTAGAAATCTATAAACTAGTGGAAGTGACCATTTATATGCCTATAAATCTTCTTTGTGCTAGCTAGAGACGCCCAAAAGAATAACAAGTGGACAATTCATTTTGATATCTACGTAGATTATATTTTGTAGAAGCAATCAGTGATGCCTAAAAAAATAGTTAGTGGGAAATTCATTTTGATATCTATGTAGATTGTATTTTGTACAAGCAATCAATGATGCCCATAAAAATACTTAGTGTGTAATTTGTTTTGATATCTATGTGGATTATATTTTGTATAAGGAAACTGTGAAGTTTATTGCAAAAACAAACTTTATCTTAAACATACAAAATGAAGTGGTTTTGGATATTTACTTGTATTTTTTTTTATCAAACAATAACATTCATTGCACTTCCATCATAATGATTAGTATGCCTGTGGATAGGCATGCCAAGGAAAAAAAGGCTTCCAGAGATTTCTTTACTAGGCCTCATGAAATGTTATTGGTAGTAAGGTATGCTTCATGAACTGCTATTGGTAGTGGTTTGAGGTATTGACCTGAACTGCCATATTTGAGGTATTGACCAATATTGCTAGAATCAGGGCTACTAAATAATAGCATGATGAAGAAGAAATATGCAGAGGAAGGATTGATAGGTGTGCCTATGGTTTTTCATTGCTCTTTGATAATTGTTTATGGGTTGATAACCACCATAGTAAGTTGATGCCACATTTATGGTATCTAAAGTTGAGCCAAAACTTTAAAGGTTGCAGAAGAGTCATGGTAGTCAAGAAAAATGTTAGTATTAAATGCACCCAACAATTCTTAGTAAATCCAACTAGCAATTCATAGTAAATGCACCTAGCATCGAAGAATTAAAAAAGCATTTATGGAACAACCATGATTTAATCGAAGTAATTACACATGAATTATTTAAATTTTTTATTTATAAATTGATTTTTAATTTGAAAAATAATACAAAATATTTAACCTACACCCTGCTAAATTAGATTACATTACCATG
>ML779936.1:458354-489568 GCA_009831015.1 Picea engelmannii | reverse complement strand
TTTTGTCACTAGTTCCCAAGAATTCTTGTAGATCATTGTTTCTTCATTTGTTGTTGAATTAAAATCTAGGAAAACCTATAGGATTCCTAATGTTTTTTGTGAACTAGTTACAATTGGTATCAAGGAAAGGTTGTATGAAGAACCTGTTGAGGGGCCCTAAATCCATTTAACTCAACAACAAGAACCAAACCCACTACCGAGGCCTAATTAGACTCTGCAGCATTTGATAGTAGAATGGTTCTCCAGATCTGTCGATCCGGCCAAATAATCGATGGGATTTACGTAGTGATTGACATGATATCTTCTTATGAAAATTCCTCCTTCAGTTTAAACATTCTCTTTTTTATTTTCTTGTATTTGGTGGGTTTGCTAAAAGATGTGTGATAGTATAAACCAGCTGGGTAAAAGGGGAAATCTTAACTACTAAAGAAGGATGAGCTTGGGATAACCCTCATGATCCATCATGCAGACAAATATTTTCATATCTGTGACAATCCTAGTACTAATACATCAACTTGCCGGTATTTTAATTATTGACTAAGATACAATTATCAAAAGAAAACATACATGCAATAAAATGATGGTAAGAAAAATAGTTTCCTTAGCTCTAACCATTAATCACACATTAACACAATGATTTTCTTTCCATCATTAGAGACAAGAACTATAAAAATATTGAATTAGATAACTTATCAATAGATTCAGAAACTCTTACTCATTACAGCATCCATTCATGAGATAAAGTCAAAAGTAATTTCTCCTTATGATCCAATCACACACGCCTTTGATGTAAAACAGAAATTTGTCTCCGGTCCTAAACATGACTTCTCAATTAAGGTACCTCCGAAATAGTTCTTTACAATTCCAAAAATGAGGGTCTTTGCCAAAAACCATCAACCCTTTCTAAAAGGTTGATACTCTTATTTATAACAAATCATTAACTAAAAATAACTATCAAAAGTGCAAGCTAAGTAAAACAAAACATCACCACATGGTACTTACACCTCTATGTCTTCTAAGAGTCATCGAATGGTTTCACTGGAGTGGGTGACTCTTCTCATACTTTGACCATTTGAAAAAGAGTTCCTCAGATGTGTTGGCATACAGGAATCTATGTTGGTCCATCGGGGCCGAAAGGATCTCCTTTACTTCTACTGCCCATGACCGATACTTGACTATTCTGACCCTTAACTGTTGTAACATTGTTTGAGCCTTGATCGGGTGTTCCATGAACTGTTGTACTTGTCCTGGTGCCATGTTCGCCACCTTTTCTATCTCTACAGTCCACGTTGAGTCTTGTTCTGCATGTTGTTTGACTATGTCATGCAAGTCGACAAAGTCCTCGGGTGAGCTGAAGTCTGGGAGACTGATGTCTTTCATCTCCCGATTAATATTGACCCAGCTTCTTTCACAATCGACCCATTTCTCTTGAATCTCCTGCTAAGGTTCTTGGGCCATTTTCACCCAGTATTTGGTCACTTTCCTTATCCAATCTATGTTGTTGTCCCTCAACACCCAAATGTCGAGCTCTTTGGCGTCTCAACCCTTTTGAACCATGCTAATGTAATCAATTATTTCCACTTCTTGGTGGGCCTTCTTGTACCATATTTCCACATCTTTGCAGGTCTCTAGCGCCATAAAAGTGTCTTCTTGGAAGTTGGATATCCTTGCAGTAAAAATTTGTCGTTCATTTGTAAATCTGTTGTAGGCATCTTGGAATTCGCTTCTCAAAAATACCATGGCCTGTGTGGAGTCCTGATAATATTTCACCAAATGGTGTATATGCTCCAATGCCTTTAGCGTAGTGGCTAACTCCTCTTCATCTTTCCTTTCTCTATCCAGAGTGGTATATGTGATCGTCATCCCTGCGTCGATAATCTCGGACGTCTTGGTATGCTCTATGCTAATCAATTTCTCCTCCCTGGTGATGAGGATCGAACTTTCCAAAGTAAGCCTCCTTTTCTTGGTGGTTCTCTTCATGATGGATTTCCTCTTTCGGTCATAGGATATTGCTTGTATATTGGAAACTTCATCCATAGGTTTGGGGATTTGTTGTTCTCCCCAAGTAAGAGTGTTTCCTAGGCTCCCGATGGTGTATATCTATTCAAGACTAGGTTCTTGAACCTATTATGTATGTCATGATGGCTTGACCTCTAGTTGTTTTTCATCGGGTGGTAAGTTACTGGCCAAAACTAAGGAATCAGGGGCATGTTCGGTATTTACTTGGTAATCGACTGTTGATATGTTGATTTCCTATTGAGGAATTTCTTCTCCTTATTCGCTCGATCATAGATCATCCCTTGATTTGTCCATTGGGGTTCCCGATATGTTGAGTGGCTTAGCGTCCAAGGAAATTTCTACCTCATGCTCATTCTGCGGACGATTCTGACTTGGAGCACCGGGACCCAGGGTGGATTCTTTCTCAAGTTCTTTATCCTCTGTAATTTGCACCGGAGTGACCAAGGACACCTCCGAACTCTCATCATCATCGTAGATGGTAATTAAATCGAACAAGGGATTTGGTATACTTTTCCTTCTTGATGTCCTCACTATCTTGGGCCGAGCCAAAAATTCCCCTAGTGAGTCGACCTGTGGTGATGGATCTTCAGGGTTATCTGACCCGGTGGTTTCTTTAATATGTATCGACTCTAGGCCACTCGATTCCCCATGAATTTCGACCAGGTCATGAGCGGGGACCCTGGCCATCTCCACCAGATCATGATCATTTTTTAATTGATCAATGATTCTCTGTGCCCCTTCTATCAAGATAAATCCCCTTCTTTGTTCCTCTGTTGTTTCTGTCGCTCTAATTTCTTCCCTAGATCTGAGGGCCTCTTGAGCTAACTGCTCTATCATTTCCACTTTTTCATCCATGCTCATGGCCTTGAACCTAGCAATGTTTGTGTTGGCCATCCTTTGTACCACCTCATCCCAATCATGGGCACACTCTGTGAAAATTTTGTCCTCAAATTTGTCATGAGCATATGGCCAACAAGATGATACTTGCGAAGTGTGTTGGGGGACCATGCCTTTAGGATCGTTCTTGCGGAATCGACCTGTCTAGAATCTGAATTCTAGTTGGTTAATCCCCTCTTGTTTGGCTTGAGCAATATCACCTTCACCAAATAAAACCCTATATGAAAATCATAGGGTATGAAAACTTGTTTCTTGTCTTTGACCAATGTAGCGTTATAGCCCTCCAGGATGGTCTGATAATAGATTTATCCCACAATGAGACAGTCTGGGACATGAGCAGGTAGGAGATGTGGTGCTTCGATGGCCCCGAACACCCTGATGTAGGTTGAGCGTTCGTCCAAGTACCAATGGCCTACCTTGGCTATTATTTTCTTAGTTGCCGCAGATAGTCTTGGGTATTCCTTCTTAAAAATAATAAAATGAATTCAAGCAATGAATTCATCGCAGATGAGTGCATAATATTTCTTGTACCTATTATCCCATAGTATGTTGAAGTAGATGTGGACCGGGAGCTCTGCAACATGCCAACTTAGGTTCATGCCAGCAAAGACGTTCCTTACACACATGACATTGAGCAGGTACGAGGTTGTGTAGAAAGTGGGTGCCTCCCCTTCCTGTATACAGATGCTTAGCCTGTTGTATACAGATGATTATTTGTTTTGAGATTATCGCTCCCTAGTTGAAGATGCTCCCGATGATCACAATTGTGTACGCCAAAGGCATCCACGCTTCTGAAAACTTGGAGCAGTCCTTTTCTCCATATAATTGGTAGATGAGAGCCATTAAATAGATGTATGGCTCCCTCAAATTACTTGTTCTATACCATCCATTGCTCCGGTTAGTGAAATTCTTGTCCTCCTTCCACCATGAGGCCATCACCTGGCTGGTGTCATGGAACTCATAGAACTTCAAAACAAAATCCATGTTGAGCCGCTCCTCTGGGTCCCTGAGATTATAGTATTTCTCAAATTTTTTCGAGAGGAAAAATATGACACATCCACCATTCTCATCGTTGATCAAGCATTTATGCCCATCCGTTAATCAAGCATTTAACTCAATTCGAGTTATGAGTGTAATTTCGTCAAATCTGCCGCTAAATCTTCAGAGATGTTTAAACTTAAATTCATCATGGGTTGACGATGCGGGCGTAGGTGGTAATGTGGATATCGACGATTTCAAAATTTTGGTGTATAATCGATGCACAGGGTAGCAAATAATGTGGGATTGGGCATTAACTAGTTCATTAAATGTCCAAAATCCGATCGTATATTATGTCACAAACATCCCATCATTTCTCTCTTTTAGTTGGTGGATCGAGGGTCAGGATTGTGCTATGAACATTTTCGTTGATATCCACCTACAAAAGCTTCGACGTCGATCAATCTTGTCGTACAAAGATGACTAGGAGGCATGACTAGGACCTAGGGAACCAAAATGACTCAGGATAAAACTAGACCGTATGACCCTCTTACATGGTAAAGACATGTGGAAATCGAGACCAATGACTTTAATTTCTCATGTTAATCGGAGTTGGGGTTTTCTTTAAGCCATACGTTCCACAACCCAATCCTATCTTGTTGACATTGAAAAGTGTCAAGGATCGGCGATCGACGATAAACTTACCTAAGTGCTCTTGGGTCGGCTCCCTCGAAAAAGTCCCGATGTCGAAAATGCATCGGGGATCGACGATCAAAGATAACTTTATCACGGTTGAAATGATTGTTTTGATCTTTCTGGATTTCCCTGATCCCGATAAAGTGCATAGGGCATCGGCTATTGGTGATTTCTTTACGTCCTTTGTTCACGTTTGTCTTTCTCGTATTTTTCTGATGTCGAAGGGGATCGAATATCTCTTGAACCTTTATGTGAATAACTTATGCAAACCAAAACCACCTTTTTTCGATGTCGATGAGGATCAGCGCTCGACTACTGTTGTTTTTTTGTGGTTCCTTTACTTACTTGAATTCTTTACGATGTTGAACCTAAGCGCGTTAGGTGCAGTGCTTAGCTGTCGATTCTTAATTCAGGTGTTAAGGTCTTTTAGACATGAGGTTTCACAAGTTCAAACAAAACTTACTAGGTGATAAGAGACATGGAAACAAACAAAGATAAACCATTTCCCAAAATGAAATCGAGTCAGACAGTGAAGAAAACAAGTGGTACCCAAAAAGTGACAAAATTTGATAAGGCTTTTAGGGTGTTTTGAGTGCTCAACAGAACCCTGAGATTATGACCATGGTGCCCACAAAAGAAATCCAATCCCTGGATTGCGAGGATCATGTCACGACATAACCATTTTATGTTGCTATGTATATATCTATGAATATATAAAACTTGAAGTGCAGATGATATCTATACTACCCATGTATGTATCTATGTATGTATGTATGTATGTATGTATCATGCTTATCTTACTCATAATTTGGTACATGTATATTGAATCTATGTTGTAGTTCTTATACTTAAACTTTGTGATTATATACATGTTGAAGGATTCTAACAAATATATGTGGGATATATACGACTCGTCATAGGAGATCTGAAAGGGACTCCCTTCCTTTTTCTTACATTTCTATAATTGATTATCATGGGAAGAGTTGGAGGCAATATATTGTCATGTGAATTGTTGGGAGGGTTGTAACCAATAATTATTGTCTTATAGCATGCACCATCTTCATGGTGATCATGGTCATGCTCATTCTCATCTTCAAGGTGTAATCTCTTATTGTAATTCTTATTTTTAAATTCATGGAGACCCTTGTACGTATTTTGTCTCTTGTAAGAAGAGAAGTCCTAGTCGATGTCAATCTTATCTTGTTGTTTAGGTTGTAAAAGAACTACCATATTACATAGGTTCCATCCTATGCATGCTACCATCCCAAGGAGAAAAATTGAAATATATGAAAAAGGCTTCTTTTGCATATATCACATGTATTAGTGACATCCTTCCTCGACCTCAGCTAAGGTCTCTCATTTAGAAAAAAAAACACTCAGGAATTGTTGATAATGTATGTATGTATGCCTGCTATGTCCAATATATTGTGAATTTTTTGAAACCTGGATTACATTGTAGTACGAAGACCTCTATATCTGAAGAGTCAAATGATCTTTGGTTTTTTGCACCAAGCCTAGTCTCAAATTCAAACACATGTATCTCCATTATGTAAGAGGGAGGAATTGTTATAGGAACTGAGACAATTCACATTTAGGATCACTCATAAACAACCAGTTAATAATAAATTTTAAAGGTTTTTCCCCTTTTGTAAAAGAGACTCATGTGACTCATACAACTGTGATTATGACAAGCCTCTTCCTAATTATTGTTAGGACCATTGTAGTTTATTATATATAAAAATTGGAAGATAAATGATATGGATGGGCTCCAACTAGAGGAATCAACAATATCTCCTCCATGGCTTATGGAATTTGCCTTTATCTTCAATATGTTATGACTGCATGTCCCTTGAACTCCTACTCTACAACATGAAAACCAATGTTCATTCCATTATTGATGCACCACAAAGCTAAAATATGGTCAAAGTATAGGGTGATAACATAAGAAAATGAGAGGAATAGTTGGATTGGCCTCTATCTTCAAGACATAACAATTCTACGTCAAATACAAAGTTTCATCAAAACACTACTAATGACAAGGTCAAAAATGATGTGAAAAGTGACAAATTAGATTGTAGAAGAAAATGTGATACATATGGAGATGATGCTACAAGTAGTAAAAATAAAAATAGGGAATTATCCATGCAGGATGATGTTATTAATTCCTTAATAGTGAGTTCATCGTATTCTTCTAATGGGAAGTATTTAGCTAGTTACAGGAAAAAAAATTGGGGAACATGTGGTGGTGGAAGTGATGTTCATGAGGAATATAGCCTAGATACAAGTTCTGATAACAAACTTGTAGAACTAAGCAGTGATGGGAGAAGTTCATGCAATAGGGATATATTTGATGACATTCATGATTTTAGGTCAAGTAGTAACACATGTATGGAGTCTTTCTCTCAACAAGAATAAGTTTCCAATCAAAAATATGTTTCTAGTATACAATATAGGACTAGTATTTCAAGTAGGTTTGACATTGATGGTATTTACGTATCTTTATCTTCCAACATGAGATCTAGCAAGTAGAAAAAAAAATGGCTTGTCAAAATCTTTTGGAAAAGTTTCTATATATCCATAAATGAGGAAGATACTTTTCTTCTTGATGAAGAGGTGGATTCTGATCAATTGACCAAAAGGGACAACCTTCCACCATTTAAAAGTTACTCTAGTGATGAAGACGATGAACTAGATGTAAATGATCATGATGTGCACCGATTGATAATTGTTACATATATGGAAATTAATGATGATGGCGTGTTTATATTTATGGGAATATGGCAAACACGATCTACTTATAATGGAAGGAAATATACAATGATTGCAAGAATTTTATATGGGAGAAATATTTAGGGTAGAAACCTTGCAAGAGTTAAACACTCTAGAGAAGAAAAATAGAAGGCCATTAGTTTAGAAGGAATCCAAATGTCACATGAAAAGTAGAGTTGCTATATGCTTAGCTTTGGAAGCAAATAAGCACTTGAAAAACTATCTACCAAATTGGTCTTTCATGATAGTGCATTCAACAGGTTAATCGGGTGGGATGGCTCTTGGATGTGTATATTTTAACCTTGTACAATAAATTAATGAAAACAAATTCTTAATAAAAATATATATATACAATGACACACACACACACAAACACATTACACATATATTTTTACCCTCGAAACCCAAACCGGGAAAACCAACAACTTGTTTAGAGTCGCACCTCTAATATTCTATTCATTGTATTCTTCATTGTTTACAATACAATATATATTTAGGATCCTACGACATCCAAACTCCTAATCCATTGACCTGGATTAGTCAACAACCCTAATTCCTTAACCCAAATTAGAAAATCATCGGCAAAAACCATGTGTCGAAAAACCGCCCAAGACAATATAACACATACCCAACATTCTCCCACTTGTTTTTTTTTTCATACAAGGAGTTGTAGGGTTACATAGTCAAAACTTAAGGGTACCAATGCCCATAGATCCTCTACACTAAGAGAACTTCTCACTGCTCACAGATTTTTTAATGAATCTACAACATTATTCAAAGTGTCCACCTTTATCAACAACACCTTCTTTTCTTCAACCATGTCTCTCACAAAGCGATATTGAACATCAATATGTCTTTGAATGATAAATTCAAGTTCTTCGCTAGGAATATTGCACTATGACTGTCACAATATATCCTTATAGCTTGTTGTACCAACCCAATACCTGAACAAAATATCTATAACCATATTGCTTCCTTGCTTGCATGAGTGACTTCCATGTATTCAACTTCTATAGTTGAGAGTGCCACTATAGATTGTCTTTTGCTCATCCAACTAATTGCTCCTCCAAACAGGTTAAACACATACCTGTTTGTAGATCTTCTACGATCTAGATCTCCAGCTCGGTCTGCATCCACAAACTCATGTATGTCCAACACTCTATCCAATCCTATTCTTCCTTGGTAGCACAATCCATAACTAGTAGTGCCACACAAATACTTGAAAACCCTCTTACTGTTGTCAAATGATCATTTCCAAGTTTTGACATATACCTGCTCAAAAATCCCACTGCATGTGCAATGTACGTTCTAGTATAAACCATTGCATACGTCAAACATCCAAACACACTTGCATATGGAACATGGGACTTGTCCTCTTCCTCTTGTTGTGTCTTGGGACACTTATACACATATAAATTTACACCTACAAGAATAGGAACCTTGACCGGTTTACATTCCTGCATATTAAACCTCTGCAATATTATCTTGACATATTTCCTTTAATTTAACCAGAGTTTCTTTTTTTCCCAATCTCTTTTAATTTCCATGCCCAAAATGAAATTCACAGCACCAATATCCTTCATGTCAAATTTAGAGGACAAATTATTTTTCACATCCTGGATGATCTCCTTGTTGTTTCCTATCAGCAACATATCATCCACATACAAGACCAAATAAATAAGATGATCACCAATTAATTGAAATACACACAGTGATTCATTTTTCTCCTTGTGAATCCAAGTCCCAACATATAAGTATCAAATTTTTTGTACCACATCCATGGTGGTTGCTTTAACCCATACATGGAATTTTTCAACTTGCATATCAAATCCTTCTTTCCCTTCATAGCAAATTATTTTGGCTACTTCTAGTAGATTTCTTCTTCCAGATACCTATGTAGGAAGATTGTCTTCACATCCATATGTTGTACTTAAAAATCAAATGCAGCAGGAACAGATAAAAGAAAGATAATAAAAGTTAACTTGGCAAGAGGAGAAAAAATCTCACCAAAGTCAATTCCCTCAACCTAGGAATAACCTTTTTCTACTAACCAAGCTTTGTATTTCTCCACTTTTCCTTCTGCATTCATCTTCTTTTTAAACACCCATTTTTTGCCAATGGTATTTCTTTCAGTCAACAACTCCACTAGATCCCAAGCTTCATTCTTATCCAAGGTTTCAATTTCTTCAACCATGGCATTTTTCCATATTTTTTCGTCCTCTAAATCCATTGCCTACCTAACATTTCTAGGATCATCATCAGTAATAGACAAAGCAAAATTTGAACAAAAATCAAGTGGATTATACATTTATGTTTTCCTTCTTTCCTGAACTAATCTCCTCAATATTAGAGTATGAGGATATTCTTCTTCTGATTCATGTTCTTCTGTAGAGTCTGATTCATCGTCCTTCAACTCAAACTATATTTTATATAGTTATTCCTTCCTAGGTAGGACTTACTGTTTGAAAACATATTTGATTTCTCTAAATACCACATCTCGTCTATACACTACCTTATTAGTTTCCGGGTTCCAAAACTTATAACATTTCAAACCATATTTATAACCAATAAAGATACACTTTTCAAACCTTTTATCTAGATTACTCATGTTTTCCTTTGGAATTTGAACATAGGCCTCACAACCAAATACCTTGAGATGTCTGAGAGAGGGTTTCTTAACATTCCATACATCATGTGGAGTATTTTCATCCATTGTTGATGAGGGTGATCGATTGAATAGGTAACATGTAGTACCCATTTCCTCTACCTAGAATTCTCATCCTAACCCAACACCACTAAGCATGCACCTTGTTTTTTCCATGAGTGTATTGTTCATCCTTTTTGCAAATCCATTATGCTAAGGTGTATATGGAGTATTATTTTTCCTTGATATACCACACTTCTTACAGAATTCTTTGAATTCATTTATGCAGAACTCTCCACCATTATCCATCCTCAACACCTTAATTTTTTTATCTATTTCATTTTACACAAGAGCCTCAAACTCTTTAAACCTGTCAAAGACTTCATATTTCTTCATGAGGAAATATATCCAAGTATTCCTTGAGAATTCATCTATAAATGAGACATAGTACACAAATTTTCCCACTGATGGAACTGACACAGGCCCAAACACATCACAGTGCACCAACTATAAAATTCTCTCTGCTCTTATTGCACTGCAGGGTAATCTTACCTAATTCTTATTCCCATATACAAAATGTTCACAGAAATCAAAATCTAGAGAGAAATTAAGTATACCTTCAACCATACCTTTATCATGTATTAGTTGAAATCCCTTCTCTTCGATATGCCCCAGTCTTTGATGCCACAACATAGCCTTTTCTCCAGAGATTGTAGAAGTTTTTTCTCCTTCAGCTCCAATCTCAAGAACAATGGAACTATTACACCCATCACTAATAGTGCTTCCCTATCACTTATACAAAGTTCCAATATGAACTCCCTTCAACAACACCATTTCTCTTTGAACCATCATGTAGGTTTCTTTCTCAAACACTATTTTTACCCCTACATCGTCCATTTTGCTTACAAAAATCAAATTTTTCACCAGTCCTGGGATGTGTAGAACACCAAAAATTGTTCTAATCCTTCCATACATGAGCTTCAAATTGAATTGTCCTCGTCCTCTTATTTTGGCTATCTAGTCATCACCTAGGAAAACATCACCTCCATCATACCTTTCATATTCACAAAACCACTCCCTGTGAGGAATCATATGAAAGGATGCACCCAACTCAACCAACCATGCCTCATGATCTGCATCTGTCCTTGAATAATACAAGTACACATCACCTCCTTCTTATGAGGAGGTTTTTGTTTCTATAGAAGGAGCATATTTATATCCCTTCCCTCTCTCAAATGTTTTGGATCTACATTGTTTCTTCTAGTTCCCTTCTTTTCCACATCTACAACATATTGTTACAAACTTTCTAGGAGATTTAGATCTACCCTTAGATTTAGATCTCTCACTTGAGGATTTAGATCTATTTCTTTCCTAGGAGCGTCCTATTACAAATAATGTTTATGTGCTTTGTCCTTCCATGTTCTTCTGCATCATATCCTCTGATAATAAGGATGAGACCACATCATTGAAACTTAAAGTAGTTGTATTACTACCTATGGCCACAACCAAACTATCCCACGATTTTGGTAAAGGGAACAATGAACTAATACACTTATATTCATATGAAATTTTAATATCAACATATAATAAATGAATTACCACAGTATTGAAGGCATTCATATGCTCAGTCACCGAGTCTCCACCTTCATTCTCCTGTTATACATCTTCTTCCACAAGAATATTTGTTTTACCAAGGACTTAGATTGATACAAAGTCCCCAACTTATCCCATAATTTTTTGGTTGTAGCTTCCCCTAACACATTTAGCAATATTGAATCTGAGACACACAACCAGATTGTGCTCTTTGCCTTCTGATACAACTTTTTCCAGTCTTTTGTTGATGTTCCTATAGGTGCAGTACTTGGATCTTCAACGTTCCACTAATCTTTGTCCACCAACAAATCTTCCATCTTGAGCTTCCACAACTCAAAAAATTTCCCATTAAATTTCTCTATCTTTAGTTTCAAGCTACTCACCATTTATTCTCACCTAAAGAATCAATACCATAGATCTCTCATTGTAACAAGGTTTACCACAAACTTGAGCCAAAACCCCTGAACAAAAAGGCGTCCCCCTAAAGCCAATCATTGCTCTGATACCAAATGTAGATTTTAACCTTGTATGATAAATTACTGCAAACATATTATTAATAAAAACAAAAAAGATTCAATGACACACACACACACACACACACACATATTACACACATATTTTTACCCTGGAAACCCAAACCGAGAAAACCAACAACTTGTATAGAGTCACACCTCTAATATTCTATTAATCATATTCTTCATTGTTTACAATACAATATAAATATAGGATCCCCTAGCATCCAAACCCCTAATCCATTGACCCAGATTATTCAACAACGATAATTCCTTAACTAGAATTAAAAAACCATCGATGAAAACCATGTGTTAAAAAATTTCCAAAAATAATGGGAGAATATCCAAAATAAATTGGCAAATAACCCCCCAAAATTTTTTTCTTGGGGGCAGCCCCCATTAAGGGGACCTATAGTCATGCAAAAAATATAACACATACGCAACAATATGGACCTCAACACTAGCTCTACATACCATGGTATGTCCCCATCATTGTATTCCAACAACTCTAATCTCACATGTATAAATATGAAAGTAAATATTCTCAATATATATGCACCAATTCACAATAGAAAGGGATTCTAGTTCAACTTAGATTTCTTGGGTATACATAACATTCCCCATCTCATCTTAGAGGATTATCTAAATTTCACAATTCATCATTTTGGAATCTAGCGGAATCAAGCTCACCTAAATGCTTCGAAAAAATATTTTTTGAATTATGTGGAACACAATATGTTAATGGATGAAAAACATATAGTGATGGAACCTACATGGTCAAATAGAAAAGTAGAGATACATGGGATATCTAAAAGACTTGATAATTTTTTTAATCAAGGAACCCTTAATCATGAGAATTAGTGCCTACAAGTCCTTGATCCTAAAGGAGGAATAGCCTAACCATCAATAGATTAAACTAGAGCTAAATATGGGAATGAATCCTCCCTCTATTTTCAAATAAAACCAACATTATTAAACCTATAAGGATTATGCCACATTCATAAGATAGAATTGGAGGAAATCCTTATGGAGCACGTCATGATCATATTTCAAAGGAATATATTACATGCCAAAGTATTAACCAAGGAACGAGCTAAATCAACATTGTAGTAGGATAACAAAGATCTATTTATAGTGGAAGGAAAGCTAGCATAATTACAAGAATCTTATATAGGATCAAGATTTATGAGAGAAAGCTTGTAAAAATTAAACACTCTAGAGAAGAAAAAGGAAAGGCCATTATCTTGGCAAGAAGCCAAATGGCACATGAAAATTAGAGTCACCTAGTTAACAAAAGGTGATGACAATACCAAGTTTTTCCATAGGTAAGAAATGGCTTAGAAATCATGCAATACAATTTGGAAAATCATGGAAAATCACTAGATCAAAATGTGTAGATTTTGTACACACTACAAAATGGTGTACATAAAAACTCCCAAGGAAAATATTAAAGAAACCATGGCCACAACCACATTCTTTGATGGTTAGATGAAATATAGAAAATGGAGCTCTTGTGATATTGGTCACGAAGGAGGAGACAAAAAGGCTCTACATTTGTAATACCCCAGTTTTGAGTCCCCATATTAATAATGTATTTTGTTTATTTTATGAAAGGCCAGAGTGCCTAAACAATTGAAAGAGGTTGGAGTTCCTAGGAAATGTAATGCTTTGATCATTATTAATAATAAAATACATCATTGGTTTCTAGATGGACACGAACAAGAGTTATAGGGGGCTATGATTCCATGAGAGAATAAGCTAAAGGGGCTAAGTATTTTTATTATATTTTATTTACCCAGCTTGGTTTTAATTAAGAAAAGTGGTTACATGAGTTTCTTGTGGGGAAGGCCATGTGGTTCTTGATTTCATGTAATTATATAAACACCCCTTCTGCGTTTTTTGGGGGTTCACTCTTCATTTTGTTCTTCATTCATTACTTTTCATTCATTATTCCTCATTCATTCTTGATCTTGGCTTGGAAAGGAAAAACAAATTGATGGGAAAGAATCCGTTTTTTGTTGGTTGTAGTGATTTCTAGTATATTACAGCCATGAATTAGTGCTTGCATGCTTGAGATGCGTTGGCATGTGCTAAAATTTGTTCATAACTATGAATCCTAAGAGTCCCAACATGGAGATTCTTGACTAGATGCATTGTAGACCTAGAAAGAGGTGGATAGTCTAAAGGACTACGTGACAGTGAAGGGGGTTAATTGTCTTTGGATGGTGCAAGATTGAGAGAAGAGATTTGGTGTACTTTGGATTGTTGTGTGTTGAGAAATATGTGAGAGCTTGAGTGTTGACTGGTTTGGGAAGTTGAGTGTCACTATGGAATTCGTCATCATGGATTCATAGCCCTAGCTCAGGGGCGACTTGTTGTTGATACTTGTAACAACAATGTCTAAGGTTGGGTGGAACGTACTTGGTCTGCAACCAGTTGGTGATTGATTTTGTTTAAGATAAGTGCTCTTTGTCATGTGTTTCTATGATCATATATTTATTTATGTTGTTTATTAATTATTATCTCTAAGATCCATTTTTACAATATGCATGCTTGTCGGTTATAGTTGTGCATGGCATATTATTTATTTCTTTTATGTTGTAGCATGAATCTTGATTATTGCAAGTGAGTCTTTCATGCTTCTTTAATAATTAAATGTTATCAAAATTCGAAATCAGTTCAAGAAGTGTGTTTTTGAAGTAGCATGGCCCAACCTTGGTAGTTGGGTATGTTACAAATTTGTATCAAAGATTTTGGTTCAAGTACTGGAATGGTATGGGCCAAAACGAGTGTGAATTGGGTAGATTTGTTTTCATAAATTTGGTTTGTATGGATTTGGGGAAAAATGGTGGAAAAATAGAGAGAAAATCCCCAAATTTGTCAGCATATCCAAGTTTAAATGATTCAATATTGTTTAATAAGTTTAATGGATTCAATCTATAGAGTTGTAGAGGCAAATTCAACCCAGAAGATCGAAAAATTCAAAGTTTTAATGGTCATTGTTTTGCATGGAAGAGTTCAAGGAATCGACGACCAAGATCATGTTTGATCTCTAGATCAATGGTCAAGATTCGTTGTGATGAATTTAAAATTTTGATAAAGTTTCAAATTTTGACAAATTTACTAGATCAACGGACATGATTTGTTTCGGTGGTTTGGAAAATGAGGAAGATTAATGGTTTGTATTCATTTTTGGTTGTTTTGGATGTCAAAGAAAATCAACAACTGAGATCAATAGCCTAGATTCTCCTGGGTTTTGACTGAAATTGTCTAAGTGTTGAAGTTCACCAATAGAGATCACCAATGCTCGATTGTTAGGAATTGAAAGTTTTTGGAAGAGTGTTGAATTTCATTAAGAGAAATCTCAAATCGTCGATGGATGATGATTGGGGATCGACAAAATTTGGGTTAAGTTTTCATTCGACTAAAGGAAATCTTTGATCATCGATGGTCGATGAATGGGCATCGAAAAATTTAGTGTGAGGTTCATATTATTCCAATAGAAACTATCGATAGTCGATGGGGAAAAGAGGGTGATGATGTGTCATGCCACATCATCATCCACGTGTCAATCCATGTTAGTATCCATGTGTCATGCCATGTTATCCTAGTTGATGCCTCAGGATGATGTGTCATGCCAGGTCAACATCCATGTATCATGCCATGTTAGCATAGTTTCCACATCAATGAAAAGATTCTTGATTGTCTATGGTCAGGGATCGACGAAGAATTGGGAGTAATAATGGTTTTCCAAGGGAAATGACCAATGGTCGATGGCCAATGATTGGGCATCGAAAAAATTTGCAGGAAAATATTTTGTTTGCGACGAAAAATGGTTGATGATCGAGAATCGGGGAGATCAGTGGGAAATTTGGTTTACAGAAGAAATTTCTGATCGTTGATAGAGAATGGATAAACGGTCTAGATCTCTTCTGATTTAAGATTGACAGTGTAGATTGCCACATAGGCAAAACTGTCCATCAGTTTCAAAAAAAGACTTGAGACATTTTCTTATTTTGGACATAAATAGAGCATATTAAGTTGGATTGAGATGAAACTTATGGGTTTTATTTTTAGAGAGAAGATCTACAAAATTTCCATAGAGGGCCCTTGTCCAATTATGGTTGGATTTGTTATAAATTGCATAATAGTGGTTTTTAAAGATTTGGGTCCAAATCATTGTCAGAGATCCAAATGAAGTTGAAACTCTTGGAGAGAGTCCATAAAGTAGACATGGGAATAAAAAATCAATGAATTAAATAAATTTTAAGTGGATTAGAATGGGGATACTGAAATAGGCCAAAATCCACTATTCTGGACCACTTTTGGGGATTTTTCAGATTTCCAGAGGAGAAAAAGTGACCATAGAGAACAAAACTGGAAAATTTTGTTTTTTGACATTTTATATACTCATTAAGACAAACAAATTTTTTCTAGTGAAATTTTTCCATAAGAGCACAGATTGAGAGTTATCTAGTTTTGCTCAAAATACCAAGTCTGGAAAAAGGGGTGAAAAAGGACAAAGTTGCAGATTTCATATTGTTGTGGGTTTTGACCGGAGCATCAGCTTGAAAATATGAGAATTTTTGTGAATTTATTGTCATTATTATTATCTATGTCTCATAAAAAAAATCTCTAGTTCCTGACATATTTTCTTTTGCAGTTGACAAAAGTTGGCATTACAATAAAATTACACCAGTGGAGAAAATGCACAAATGGGGTGAAAATGATTTTTTCAGGAAACCATAACTTTCAACTCAGATATCGGATTGGGGCATGAGTATAGTTGTTGAAAATATTATTTAGTGAATAATAAACTAGAATTATTAGAATTTGGAGAATTATGTTATAATTCTTCATGAGTTGAGCAGAAAAAAGGACTTGTATCATTAATTGACAATTTGTTTTATATGCATAAGTCTAACAAAAATACTTTCTTTCACATTTTGAAGAATTAGGGGATATAAACCTATCAATTCAATATGAAAAATCATATTTGGGACATGGAGGAAGGAGAGGGAGCCTTTAGTCATGATAAAGAAGCTAAGGGTCAAAATATCAATGTTGGTAATGTAGAGACATAATCAAATGGGTGCATGAGTAGAGGGGAACAATAAACATTAATAGAGACTATGAGAATCCTAAGAATAGAAGTGAAAATATACAAAGCAAAATATGAGAGGTTTATGAGAGAACAAAGCCAAATAATGCTCAGATGATGCAAAGCCCAAATCAGTTGCATATGCAAACAAAGAATGGATCAAAATTAAGGCAGGAGGAAGAAGGAAGATATCATGAAAGAAGATATAACTAAAAATTAAATGGTCATTCAATAAGTGATAGAAGAACTCATAGACATCACTCACCTCTTTACTCAAAAAGGAAATTTTATTAATCTGAAGACTCCATAAGAAGTCAAGAAGTGTCTCTTGTTAGACACCAAAGAAGAAGACATGAATTAGACAGTTTGCAAGGAGAGCTAAGGAAAATCAAACTACCATCCTTTGATGGTGAAAGAGAAAGGGAAGAGGACATTGAATCCTTGTTACTTGGAATCAGGAAGTACTTTTAGTTGCACAATTATTCATCTAACCTAGAAGCTAGAATTTCCATATACCATTTGCATGGAAAAGTTGTTATGTGGTGGGATGAATTGAAGCAAGTTTAGCACATTAATGATAGCAAGATCAATTGGAAGCAGTTCAAGAGATATTTTTAGGAGGAGTATCTTTCAGAGAAATTCTATGACAAGAATATGTAATATTTCTTTAAAGTTGGGTTGGGAAGCATGATGATGGTATAATATGAAAAGAAGTTCTTGGTATTGTTGAAGTATGTGGGGTTTATCAAGGATGAAAAAGTGAATAAACAGAGGCTTTTGAGTGATCTGCCATCATTTTATAAGGAAAATATTCAATATGATGAGCCTAGGACTTTGACAGAGACCATCATGAAGGATAAATACCTGTGTGAGAAAGGAAAGGGTAGAGAATCCTTGCATAAATCTTGGAAGGATAAGAAAAAGGAGAAATATGATCAGAGGAGGAAGGGATTTAAACCTCCTTTTAACATAAACAATCCTAATAAAAATCAACAAGATCAGTCTATTACGAATGAATACAAGAGAGAAGACTCCTTGGGAAAAATGGAAAACACCAATCAAATGTTGGGGATACAAATAATATCACATGTACAAGGATTGTCCTCATAGAGAAGACAAAATGAAGACCCTGCACAACATCCAAGAGGCTACAACAGTAGAAGACATGGGAAGAATATATGCAACCTTAGAAGATTGACATGCAGAGTACCAATCCAACATGATTAAAGTGGAAGTTAATATCATTAATAATCATGTTTCTATTTTAATTGATTCAGGAGAAATCCATTGTTACATTGATCCTAAAATAGTGGACAAATTGCATTTGGAGAAAAGTAAGCTTGAAAAGTCAAGTTTGGTTCAACTAGACACTAGAACCAAAAGAGGGATCAATGAGATGGTTAGAAGTTTTCCAATAAGTCTTAATGGAGTGAATACTAATGCTGACCTAAATATCATATTGTTAGGATATTCTAATATCCCAATTGGAATGGATTGGCTAGACAAGCACCACGCTATCCTAGATTGTGATAACAAGACATTTACATGTCTTGATGAAGATAGAAAACAAAGCATTGTGAAAGGAATTCCAAGACCCATTTCTATAAGGGAGATTTCAGCCTTACATTTGAAGAGATTTTTAAGGAAAGGATGTCAATTGTATGCAGCTCATGTGGAGGAGTTAGAAAATACAAAAGGGCCAAGCCTTAAATATTTTTCAGCATTGCAAGAGTTTGAAGATGTATTCCAAGAAATACTAGGAATGTCTCCAAAGAGGGAAATATATTTCTCTATTTATTTAGTACCAGGAGCTTCCCCAATATCAAAACACCTTATAGAATGAGTACACCTGAATTAAAAGAATTACAAATGCAGCTAGAAGAATTCTTGAAGAAAGGGTACATACAACCAAGTGTTTCACCTTGGGGAGCACTAGTACTCTTTGTCAAAAAGAAGGATGAACCAATGAGATTGTGTATTTCCTTTAGACATCTGAATAAAGCCACTGTGAATAAAAAATACCCTCTACCCAAAATTGATTACCTCTTTTATCATCCAAGAGGACCAATGATATTTTCAAAGATATACTTGAGATCAAGATACCATCAGGTCAGAATCGAGGAAGAAGACATCATTAAGACAAAATTTAGAACCATGTATGGACATTATGAATTTGTAGTGGTGCCATTTGGACTTACCAATGCCCCAGTTGTCTTTATGTTCTTAATGAATGGCATATTCATAAATTATCTCAATAAGTTTTTCATTGTGTCCTTGGAGGACATACTTATTTGTTCTAAGTCTGAGGAAGAACATGAACATAACTTGAGGTTGGTTTTGCCAGTGCTGAGGGAAAATCAACTTTATGCCAAGTTTAGTAAGTGTTCCTTTTACCAAGAATAGATCCATTATTTTGGGCATGTTATTTCATAACAAGGCATATTAGTAGATCCAAAGAAGATTGAATCCATTAGAGGATGTCCAGCACCCATGAATGTTTTAGAAATCAAATATTTTATGGGATTAGTTGGATACTACATGAGGTTTATAAAAGGGTTCTCTAAGATTGCTCACCCCATCACTTCCTTGCAAAAGAATGTAATTAAGTTTGAATGGACAACAAAGTGTGGAGAGAATTTTAATTTGTTGAAAGAATTACTTACTAGTGCACCTATTTTAAATATTCTTGACACAAATGAGAATTTTTGGGTATGTACAAATGCATGCAAGGAAGGAATTGGTGGAGTCCTCACTCAAAATGGACATGTCATTAGTTATGAGTCTAGAAAGCTTAAGAAAAATAAGAGGTATTATTCCACACATGATTTGGAGCTTGCTTCCATAGTTCTTGCAATGAAGATGTGGAGGCATTATCTCATAGGAAAGAGATTTGAACTAAGGATAGACCATAGTGGTCTGAAATATCTTTTTGGACAACCAACTTTGAATGTCAAGTAGACAAGATGGCTGAAATTTTTAAGTGAGTGTGACTTTGACATCAAGAATATCAAAAGAAACGAAAATAAAGTTGTCAATGCACTTAGTAGGAGGATACATCTCATGCATGCTACAGACCAACATTACCTATAGGTAAAATAAATTTTACAACAAGAAAATGTACAGCAAAAAATTAAAGAGTATGAGATTAAGGAAGATGTATTAGTTATGCATAAGAATGGAATTTGTGTTCCTAGTTCTGGAGAACTTAGGAATTTGATATTAAAAGAGATGCATAATGTTCCATATGCTAGACATCTCGGTTACTAGAAAACAATTGCAACAATAATAAGCCCATTATTTTGGCTAGGAATAAAGAATGATGTTATTGATTATATTTCCAGATGTATGGAATGTCAAAGAGTGAAGGTTGAGCATAGACACCCAGCGAGTTTGCTACAACCATTACCAGTTCCAGAGAAGAAATGGGAAGTTGTAACCATTGATTGTATCACTAAATTTCCCAGGACAAAAAGGAAATATGATTCAATAATGGTAGTGGTTGATAACTTGACAAAGATTGCTCACTTTTTTTCATATAAAAATGACTCATATAGCAGCTAATATTGCAGAAATTTACATGAGGGAGATTGCTAGGTTGCACGGAATACCTAAGGAAATTGTCTTAGACAAAGATACAAAGTGTAGTTCCAATTTTTGGAGATGACTATTTAAAGGATTTGGTACAAATATTAACTTTAGCATAACATACCATCCACAATCATATGGAAAGACATAAAGTGTTAACCAAGTGATTAAGGACATGTTGATAATGTATGTGATGGATAATCCATCTAAGCAGGAAGATTATTTTCATTTGGTTGAGTCTGCCTATAATATTGAATATCAAGCTTCATTGAAGATGAGCCCATTTGAATCTTTGTATGGTAGAAAATACAATACTTCAATAAGTTGGTACAACCCAATAGACAGAGTAGTACTTGGGCAATAATTGCTCAAGGATATGGAAAACTAGATGGTTAAAGTTAAGCAGAATTTGAAATCAGGAAAAGATAGACATAAGTGTTATGCAGGTAAGAACATGATAGCTAGAGAATTTAAAGTGGGAGAGCATGTGATTTTGAAAGTGAATCCCAAGAAGAGATCATTGAAGTTGGACATTTGTATAAAGCTAGCAACTAGATTCTATGGTCCATCTGAGATATTGGACATAATATGGTTAATTGCATACATGCTTTCATTGTCTGCTTCCATGAATGTGCATAATGTGTTTCATGTCTTTTTGCTGAAAAAGTATGTACATGATCCTAACCATGTTATTGATTGGAATATGATTCAGGTGGGTCCAAAAGGATACTTTCATGTCTAGCCAATGTGCATATTGGACATAAAAGTCAAAATGCTATGGAATTGAGTCATAGAACTAGTAAAAGTTCAGTAGACCTGCTATGGTTCTGAAGATGCTACTTGGGAGCATGAACATGCCATGCGGGCAGAGTACCCACGAATTTTTGAATAATTTTGAAATTTTGATTTATGTTTTGTATATGCACTGAAGACATTGTCAAAATAAGGGGTAAGGGAATGCAATATCCTGGTTTTGAGTCCTCGTATTAATAATGTATTTTCTTTATTTGATGAAAGGCCAACATGCCTAAACAATTAAAAGAGGTCAGAGTGCCTTAGAAATGTAATGCTTTGATCATTATTAATAATCAAATGCATTGCCATCTGTCAGACAGACAAGAACAAGAGTTATAGAGGGTTATGATTCCACGAGAGAAGGGGATAAATGGGCTAAGTATTTTTATTATATTTTCTTTACCCATCTTGGTTTTAATTAAGAAAAGTGGTTCCCTGGTTTTATTATATAAACACCTCTTATGGGTTGTTTGGGGGTTCACTTTTCATGTTGTTCTTCATTCATTATTGCTCATTCATTATTCCTCGTTCATTCTTGATCTTGGCTTGAGAAGGAAAACCAAATTTTTGGGAAAGAATCTATTGTTGGTTGGTTGTAGTTATTGTTAGTGTATTCTAGCATGAATTGGTGCTTGCATGCATGAGATGCATTGACATGTGCTAAAATTTGTTCACAACTATGAATCCTGAGAATCCCAACATGGATAATTTTGACCAGATGCATTAGGGCCTTGGAAATAGGTGGAAAACCTGAGGGACTGTGTGGTAGTGAAGGGGGTTCATTGTCTTTGGGTGGTGGAAGATGGAGAGAAGAGAGTTGGTGTACTTTGGATTGTCGTGTGTTGAGAAACCTATGAGATCTTGAGTGTTGACTAGTTTGGGAAGTTGAGTGTTGCTTTGGAACCCGTCCTTGTGGATTCATAGCCATGGCTCGGGGGTGACTTGTTGTTGAGACTTGAAACAAAAACATCTAAGGTTGGGTGGAACTTCCTTGGTCTGGAGCCAGTTGGTGATTGATTTTTTGAAGATAAGTGCTCTTTGTCATGTGTTTCTATGCTTGTATATTTATTTCCACTATGTATTAATTATTATCTCTGATATTCATTTTAATAATATGCATGCTTGTTGGTTTTTGTTGTGCATGGCATATTGTTTATTTATTTTATGTTGTAGCATGAATCTTGATTATTGCATGTGAGTCTTTCAGTCTTCTTTATTAACTAAATGTTATAAGAATTTGAAATCAATTCAAGAAGTGCATTTTTGAAGTAGTGTGGCCCAACCTTAGTGGTTGGGTACGCTACAACAGTCCTTTCCAGATTGGAAAGCCCCAAGGTGTGCCCAAGTCTTGATGGATGGGAAATGGAGTTATACCTAATATTTTGGGATCTTATTGTACAATACCTTCTAGTGACAACGAAAGAATCCAAAATATCAGGTCAAAATTGGGATCCTTTCAACACCACTTTTATTGCTAACATCCTTGAGGATGGGAACCCAACTAGATTTTAACACTACCATCCCATATCATTATGAAACTATATTTATGAAATAATTTCCAAGGTTATTGCTACCTAACTCGAACCCAACTTATCTATCTCTTTTGAAAAATTCAACTTCTTAGACAACTGACACATCAATGTGTCTATTGTTGTTTCCAAGGAAGCATTAAAAAAATAAAATCCTAAGATAGATCTAGCTTTCTATTAAATATTGATCTCAGAGAAGGGACTTAGCTAATTAGATTTTTGTTAGACTCATTCTCACCCAAGTGTGTTTCTCAATGTCATTTGTAGTTTGGGATGAGGATTGTTACCAATCTATGTCATATGTTGTATTAGTAAATGGATTAGACTCATTTTTTTTCATCTCGCCCATGGCCTCTACCAACGGTGTCCACTCTCCCCCCCAAATAAAAATAAATAAATAAAATAACTTTAGTCCCAAGGGTTAGTTTAGTTGGTCATGAGCCAAATTTGAGATCTCTTATCTCTCACCCAAAACATTGGGGAGGTAATGAGTTTGACTCTCTTTATATCCTTGGGGTTATGCTCCATAATCAAGGAACGTGTTTACCATCCTCGAATTATGGAGAGGTACTTAGAAGGAAAAAAAAAATTAACTCAAAAAATATTTAATAACATTAAAAATCCAAGAATATCCTTACTTCATCAAGGGGTGGTGATGGTTTATCACTTAATACAAGTGAAATTATTTATCACTTAATAGAAAAGTTAAAATGATTATGAAACACTTAAAACTTATGATAATGTATTACTTGTGCAAGCCTAAAAGTAAAATAAAAGTAATAATTATTGACAATGTCACAAGTGTAAATTGAAGTTTTCAAAACATTTTTAAAATAAATAAATTGATGAATAAAAAATGTGGTATATTAATCTTATCCATAAGACTCCAAAGTATAATTGAACTAAAACATATGTGCTCCTCTAGACTTTGAAGTAACAAACTATGAAAGTCATGGATGCATACGTGAAGCTGAAAAATAAGGCACTCATTTTTTTTTGGCATTCTGATGGAGATTTTGAATTTCAGAAGTGCGGAAAATTGCAATGAACCAAAGCCGAAGGAGTACTCTCATGGAAAAAACTTGGGTTACCATATGGGAAGTGGTATCTAACCCCTTCTTTTATGTAGTCTCTCTAACTCTTAGTTTTATTGGAGGAATTTTCTCCAGTTATAGAATTGTTTATTTACTTCTACCTCAGTGGTGTGGCAATGGCCTCACATTGGGAGAAAGTTTTAGTTAGCGATAGTATAGACCTCAGCAGTGTGGTGATGGCCTCACATTGGGAGAAAGTTTTAGTTAGCGATAGTATAGCTGGTTACGTGGTTTTATCTCATGGGAGGATATCCCACTATCCTCTTTGTCATTTATTTCCTTCCTCGAAAACTGGTTCTATCTGCATTCTGCATTAATAATATTTATTAAATCTGAGGTGGTCCCTCGTTTTCCACCCGACATCCTATATGTTTATTGGTTTTTTATCAATGGAGACCAGGTGGTTGGATTCATGACCCACCCTAGGTTAGAAGGGATAAAATATGATGTCCAAGCCCTTATGGGAGAGGAGGATGAGGGGATATGGTAGGTTGAAGGTCTTTTCAGCTCTGTCGATGCACTGAGCAGAAGTAATGCGACCTTAAAGACTACATTAAACCCACTACCTATCCTTTCGGGGTTACTTAAGATTCATTCTCCCATGGAAAATTTGCATTCTAGAAACTTACCTGGTCTCTCTAATGCTCTCCCGGAAAAGATTTATGTCCATCCTGTGTCGGCTCTGAGAGAAAATTTACCGAGGGACCCCATTTCTGCCATTAGTGGAAAAAGTTTTAAAAAGCACCAAGGCAGGGGAGGGCGTCATTTGTGGAGGCCAAACAAAGTGGTTCGTAAAATGGTATTAGTCTCACATATATGTTTGGTCGAGACTTGTAAATTGTCCATCTGCGGGCTGGTGGGTAGACTTTCATACAGAAACCTGAGAAATTTATCGCTCTCCCTTTGGGCTGAACAGGTATGGAAGCCTCTCCTAGGTTATGTCCCTGAGACTCTGCCACTAACAAAAGGGTGGTTCGGTTTCCTTTGTCGCTCACCAGAAGATGCTACTTTCTTACTCATTAAATATTGGATCATTGGTGGGAGCAGTCTAATGTTGAAACAATGACGCATTGCATTTGACCCGTAGACGAAGTATTTTCATCAATGACACCTATGGGTTATTTTACTTGGTCTACCCTAGAATTTTTGGAATCCTGATGCTCTACAAGCTATCGAGAATTCCTTGGGGTCTTTCATCGCAGTAGATGAGCCTGCGCTTAAAGCAAGTTTGCAAAAAATGGAAAAGATATTAGTTTACATGGATATACACATTGGACTTCTTGAGGTACTTGAAATAGAATGACATGGAAGAAGCTTCCAGTGGCATCTGGAATACCTTGGTTTACCATTTAGATGCACCTTCTACAAAAGTACAAGTCACCTGAGATGAGACTATCAGGGCTTTATAGAGGAGGAGGATGAAACGGAAGATATTTCTCCTTACCAGTCATCACCTGATTGTTATCAGGGTACAGATTTTTTAGGTTTAGGCTCCTTTCAATTTCCACAAGAAGAACCAAATTTGACTATATTAGAAGACTCTATCATGGGTAAGATTAAAAATCTTTGTCCCGCTCTTTTTTCTTCCTTCACTCAACTTGAATTGGAAGCTCTGGAGGAGTCTTTTTGGTTAAAAAGTCATACGTCTAGGGTTAGTACTTCAACTCTAGTGGAACATAGTACTCCTGTAAAGTCAAATATTGAGTTGAATACATGAACTAAGTTTGTCCACGCATTGACTGGTATTATTCCTCCTACTGACCCGAACCCCTCCATCATGGAACTTTCCTCACCTGCTCATTATGTTTCACCGTCAGTTCCTGACATCCCTTCTTGCCTACCTGCTTCACCTAATAATGAGTCACCGATTCTATCGGGTTATAAAGAACCAGAGGATGATGATCCTACCCTCCATGTTGTATTGGACTCACTTTTACATTTTATAAAGGATCCTAGTTCCTCGGTCAACCTTCCCATTTACCTTGTTAAATCCATTTTGAACCTGATTGATTCAATGGATGAGTCTAGTAACTCATATACGCAGATTTCTAGTGTTGGGAAATAATTTTCTTGGTCTACAAGTATAGGGATTAATTACTAACCTTTCAAAACTAGAAGCGCCAGAAAAAAGGCATTTGTGGAGGTCCCTACAACTACAGATTCCACACTTTCCACTAATAGTGGGGAACTTAGAGAAGTGAAGTCCCTTGCTCATGAAAAATGATGATTTTTCTCTCCCTTAACCTTAGAGGGACTAGAGTCACCCTAAAAGATGCCTCATTTAGAAGTTTGTTGGAAAAAACCCATCCTGATATGGTATTTCTACAAGAAACTCTAGTCTCGGCACAAAATTCCAGGTCTTTTATGCAAAATTTCCATCCAAATTGGTTCTGCATAGATGTGAACTCATTTGGAACTTCAGGTGGTTTGTTGGCGGCTTGGGACCCAAATCTTTTCACTCTAGTCCCGACACTCACTGTCGGTGGACTCTTATTGACAGGTACATGCTTATCTAACAATATGGATATTTCTCTACTTAATTTCTATGGGCATGCGTGGATAAAAGAATATTCTAGAATTTAGTGGCGGATTCCGGACAATTAAGTATTAAAAATCTCATTTTAGCAGGTGACCTGAACATTACTTTTACTTCGGGTGAAACATGGGGTGAAGGGGAAATAGTGGGATCATCGGATGATTATTACAAGAGGCTTTTTCATAACAAAATTCTTATTGATGTTGAGCCAGTTAAAGTTGTACCTACTTGGAGGAATGGTCGGATGGGCACAAATACTATTTGGAAGCTTCTTGACAGATTTCTTGTATCTTATTAGCTGTTATCAAATATTGACCACTATAAATCATGGGAATAATACCCTTATGTATCTAACCATGCCCCAATGCTATTACAATCGGACTTTTCCCCTCTTTTCAAAGCTTACCCTTTCAAATTCAACTCGAATTGGTTGTTAGCAGGAATTCGAGGAGATAGTTCACTCCCTCTAGACTGATCAGAAATTCCTAATTGAAAACAGGAAATAGAACCTTCTAGTCTAGAAACTCAAAGAGTTAAAGGTATCTACAAAGAAATGGAAAAAGGCTTGCATTTTAAAGGAAACAAATCACCTAGCGCAAATAGACTGGGAAATAAATTATCTGCTTCAATCTGAAACTGAAGTTAGGAGAACTACACAAGAGGAATTCAAATTAAAAGAACTTGAAGTTTGCAGAAACAACTACTTAAAAAGGAAAGAAGAACTTTGGCGCCATAGAAGTTGTGCCATTTGGTTAAAGAGTGGTGATAGTAATACTAAATTCTTCCATAGTTATGTAAACTTTAGAAGAAACAAAAAAATTGTATGGGAAATAAAAGACGATTTGTGTAATCTCCATACAGGTTAGGAAACTTTGAAGTCTAAAGTAACAAATTATTTCAAATCTTTCTTCAAAACTCATGATCATTCTCAGATAGCAGACCAGCTAAGAGTCGTCAATCTTTACAACAACTTCATCACTGAGGCAGAAGCATAAACTTTATACCGGCCCGTGGAGCCTTCTGAATTGAAATCATTTCTCTCATTTTTTAAGCGAGATAAGAGCCTGGGGCCCGATGGGTGGACGATCAATTTTTTCTCTCATTTCTTTGAATTGGTGGGTGGTGATATCCTGGAGATGGTGGAAGAAACAAGAACTAAAGGTCTAAATGCAGGCAGACTAAACTCCACTTTCTTGGCATTAATACCAAAAGGAAATAATCCACAGACTTTTGGTGACTATAGGCCAATATCACTATGTGATCTTTGTTATAAAATAATCACTAAGATTATAGAAAATTGGCTAAAACCATTTCTCTCGAAGTCACTATCTTTGGAGCAGCTGGGGTTTCTGAAATGATGCCACATTCAGGATGTTATTGGTATGGTACACGAATGTTTACACAACATAAAAAAAAAAAACTTAAAATCATTGCTACTAAAATTGGATCTACAAAAGGCTTATGATTGCATCAGTTGGGATATGTTAAGAATGATTATGATTTAAATCGGGTTGGGTAATGATATGACAAAGTGGATAATGAGTTGCATCAGGTCATCGAATTTTGTAGTATTATTAAATGGAGAGGCCACTGATTTTTTTTAAAGTGGAAGAGGACTACGCCAAGGCTACCCGTTATTGCCTCTTTTATTTATACTAGACATGGAGGGACTAAGCCTCTTACTAAAAGAGGGACAAAACAAAGGATTGATAATAGGCATAAAAGTATCCAGGACTTTAAGAATCCTACACATTCTTTTTGTAGATGATGTAGTTATCATGAAAAATGCTACTTTAAATGAATGGTGGGAAATAGATAAGATTGTTAAACTATTCTATTTAGTGTCTAGTTTAGTGGTAAATTTACAAAAATGGACGGTACTCCATGAAGGCCTATCACATCAAGAGTTGGATCCTTTCAAGTGTTTCCTTCCTTTTTGTTTCACTAACCTATCTGTTGGTTTCAAATATCTTGGGTACCATTTGAAAATAGGGTTTCAGCGAATTGAAGGTTAGAATTGGATGCTACAGAAATTTGAAAGAAATATTGGGAATTGGTGTTATAGGTGGTTGACTCTGGGAGGTTGACTTACTCTCCTAAAATCTGTATTAGAATGTTAGTCTGTTTACTGGATGTCACTTGAGATTATTCCAATCAATGTCTTAAACAACCTGAGAAAAATCATGTTCAATTTCCTCTGGATAGGAAATCCAAAATCTAAATCCTTTCATCTGTGCAAGTGGGAAAGTCTAACCTTAACAAAGTGTTATGGAGGATGGGGTTTAAGGAAATTATTCAATTTCAAGAAGGCATTGGTAGCACACACTCTTTGGTGATTCCTAAAGCATGAATGTATCTGGCATAATGTTATTGTTGATAAATATTTACCCCATATGATGATCAAAAACTGGTTCAAGTCTCCTTCTTTCATTTATTTATCGGCATCCAAATTCTGGAGGGGACTAATGAAGACATCTCACTGGATTACTCACTAGCTAAGTTTGTCTCCGGGAAGAGGTCATCTCATCGAGATCGGTAGAGATTGCATCCTGTGTATGGGTAATTTATCTATCCTCTCTCATTCACCAATCGATGCATTAAAAGAGCGGAATATCCATTCACTTCATCAGGTTAGATTTACCATGGAGAACTGGTCTACTTCCTTGTGGCTATCAAGTGTGGATTTAAACTTAGATGAATATTTGGGAAAGGAGTGGAATATTTTCTAGAAAAACCTTATTAACTCTGGAGCTCTCATACAAGATAGAGATGATGAGCTCATCTAGACTGGGAGTGACAATTTTGGTATAATTACTGTAAAGAACATTTATTTGGCCATGTTATCTACACAGGGATTACAAAAGATCAGAGGATGGTGGAATACTTTCTGGAAATGGAATCTACAGCTCAAAATAAAGTGTTTTCTCTGGTTAGCTGTCAAAAACAAAATCTTGACTTGGGAAAATTAAAGGCAAGAGGATGGGAAGGTCCTTCACGATGCTATCTTTGCAAAAACAACATTGAAAACACAGATCATATATGTATCCACAGTATTTTCACAAAATCTATTTGGGAACGACTAGCAGTACTTCTTAAATTTAAATTATGTTGGAAGGGGAAAAATTTATATGATTGTATGCAATCCTAGGTTAATGAAAAAAAGGTCCCATTATTGGTTGCAGCGCATACTTGCTGGTTCACATGGATTGAAAGAAATGTAGTGATCTTTGAAGAAAGGACTCCATCAATCCACTCTGTGATTCCAAAGGTACTTGGCCTCCTTAGTCATGGACAAAAGGTACAAAATTCTCCCCTCACCCGCTCTATACTGATTCAACCAAGAAAGGATATTATTACTGCCTGATTCGATGGAGTGGCCCTAGTGGAAGGTCAAAATTGTGGAGAAGGTGGCATCATAATGACCCCAAACTTGTTGGTATACAAATGGTTATTAAATTGTGGCATAGGCACAAATAGTGGAGCATAATTAATGGGCGTATGGGCGTCCCTCGGAATGGCACTCCATCTATCCTTCTGGCGAATTCAAATTCTGGGGGACTCAAGAGTCATTATCGATTGGCTAAACAACAAAGCTATATTTCATTCGAGCTCTTTGGAAGGATGGAAGGACATGATAAAAGTATTGATTAATGCTTTTCAGGACATTAGCTTTGATCACATCCACAGAGAGTTTAACACAGAAGTTGATTATCTATCAAAGTTGGCACTAAAGGAATTGAGTGGCAGAATTATCTATACTCAGTGGATAAATGGAGATGAAGGACCCAAAAATTCCCTCAATCTATACTAATCTACCTGTCAGTGATTCTACAGATGTAAGCATGGTAGACTCTGGTCACAGGAACTTGATTTTTGGAGATCTTTTCTTTGAAATCTTAGATTAAAGATTTGAGAGAACCTGTCTTTCTTATTTTCTAGAACTGAAGATGTTTCCTTTCCTATGTTTCAGGATTATAGATTCCCTTGTTTTGCTATTTTGGGACTTTATGGTACATGTTTTTCGATCTAGGTCGATGAACTGAAATGTAAACAAATTATATCATCTTAATATAATTGGGAAAATTTTCTTAAAAAAAAATATGAAAGCTATATAATATCACCTAATTAAACATTCAAAACTATCCTAACATTTCTAGTTATTTTCGATCTATGTCGATGAACTGAAATGTAAAAAAATTATATCATCATAATATAATTGGGAAAATTTTCTAAAAAATTATGAAAGTTATATAATATCACCTAATTAAACATTCAAAACTATCCTAACATTTCTAGTTATTTGTATTTTAATTATTCATCCTAAACTTTTAATATTTCAAGTTTATTATGAATTTTTTTTTTTTAAATTGATTTTTGAATGACTAATTTTATGTAGTTTTCATTTTTTTTTTTATAATTGAGATTAATACCGAGATTTTATTAATATACAATTATTAGATTTTAAA